>VMDO01021818.1:0-34620 GCA_007922755.1 Pedetes capensis | reverse complement strand
AAAATTAGATAAGAAAAAGAAGTCATTACAACAGATGACAAGGAAATCCTGAGAATCATTAGGGAGTATTTTGAAAATTTATATTCCAAAAAACTGGAAAATGTAGATGAAATGGATAAATTCCTAGACACATATAACATACCAAAATTAAATCAAGAGAATATAAACAACTTAAATGGATGTATAACAAGCAATAAGACTGAAGCAGTAATTAAGATTGCTCCAACAGAGAAAAGTCCAGGACTGGATGGATTCATTGCCCAATTATATAAGACCTTTAAAGAAGAATTAACACCAATGTTCCTCAAATTGTTCCATAAAATATAAATGGAAGGAACACTACCAAACTCATTTTATGAAGCTAGTGATACCCTGATACCAAAATTAGATGAGGACCCAACAAAGAAAGAAAACTACAGCCCAATTTCCCTGATGAATATAGATGCAAAATCTTTAATAAAAGATTTGCAAAATGACTTCAACAACATATTAAAAAGATCGTACACTATGATCAAGTTGGTTTCTTTCCAGTGAGGGAAGGGTGGTTCACCATATGCCGGTTAATAAATGTAATACAGCACCCCAACAGATGCAGAGACAAAAATCTCATAATCATCCCAATAGATGCAAAAAAGGCCTTTGATAGAGTTCAACCTCCCTTCATGGTAAAAGCCCTCAAGAAACTAGGAATAAATGGGACATATCTCAACGTAATAAAGGCAATAGATGAAAAACCTATAGCCAACATCATACTAAATGGGAGAAAATGAAAGCATTTCCTTTAAAATCAGGAACAAGACAAGGGTGTCAACTTTCTCCACTGTTATTCAATATATCCAGTGAGTAAGCAATGAAAGAAATAAAAGGAATCAAGATGAGAAAAGAAGTCTATTTATCCCTATTTGCAAATGAGAGGATCCTATACTTAAGAGACACTAAAGACTATGCCAGAAAACTCTTAGAGCTGATAAACATTTTCAGCAAAGTGGCAGGATACAAAATCGACATTAAAAACTCAGCAGTTTTTCTATATACCAATAACAACCAAGGGGCTAGGGTTTAGCTCAGTTGATAGAGTGCTTGCTGAACATGCTATGAGGCCCTGGGTTCTACCGATAACATCACAAAAAATCAGAGAAGGACCTGGCAGCTCACTCCTAAAACAAGTCTGAAACAATCAGCCATTAAAAACCTTATGAATAGCAGAGAAGCACAGGCATAGTGCCCGGCATGGCAGTGTCAGGGAATATTTTCTTCTGTTGTACATAGGGTCACTATGAGTCACACCTGACTCAACTGCACCTAACAACAATAACAACAATAACAACCAAGCTGAGAAAGAAATCAGGGAAACAATCTCATTCATAATAGCATGAAAAAGAATAAAATATCTTGGAATAAACTTATCGAAGGAGGTTTAAGACCTCTATAATGGAAACTTTAAAATACTTTAAAGAAAGAAATTGAAGAAGACACTAAAAGATGGAAAGACCACCCATACTCATGGATCAGAAGAATGAATATTGTGAAAAATGGCTATATTACTGAAATCAATCTATAGATTTAATGCAAGTCCATCAAAATTCCAATGACACTTCACAGAAATAACATAATCCTAAAATTTATATGGAAACATAAAAGACCCCAAATTGCAAAGAAATGTAAGCAGAAGGATAAAGGCACAGAATAGCACAAAATCTGATTTCAAATTATACTACAAATCCATAGTAGCAAAAATAGTATGATACTGGCACAAAAACAGATATGTAGACCAACGTTGTTGTTGTTAGGTGCCGTCGAGTCAGTATCCTACTCATAGCGACCATCTGTCCAACAGGGAAACACTATTGTCAGTGCTTCTCTGCTGTTCATAGGGTTTTCAATGGCAGATTGATTTTTGGGAGGGGGTTGCCAGGTCCTTCTCCCGAATGTAGACCAATAGAATAGAATAAAAAATCCAGAAATAAGTCCATGCAGCTATAATACCTGATATTTGACAAAGGTGCCAAAAATATAAGTTGGAGAAAGGATAGCCTCTTCAACAAATGGTACTGGGAGAACTGGATATCCTCATGTGGAAGACTAAAACTAGATCCCTCACTCTCATTCTGAAAAAAAAAAAAATTAAATCAAATCAGTTCCAAATGAATCAAAGACCTTAATGTAAGCCCTGAAACTCTGAAACTGCTAGAGGAAAACACAAGGAAAACACTTCAAGACATAGGCATAGGCCAAGATTTTTTGAAAAGGACTCCAATAGTGCAGAAAATGATAGCAAGAATTGGCAAGTGGAATTGCATGAAATTGAAAAGGTTTTACACAGCAAAGGAGACAATTAGGAGAGTGAAGAGTCAGCCTATAGAATGGGAGAAAATCTTTGCCAGCTATATATTGGACAGGGGATTAATAACTAATATATATAAAGAGTTCAAAATATTAAACACTAAAAAAGTTAATTATCCAATAAAAATGGGCAAATAGTTCTCAAAAGAAGAAATAAAAATGACAAACATAGAAAAATTTGTTCAACATCCTTAGCCATCAGGTAAATGCAAATCAAAACTATATTGAGATACCACCTCACCTCAATCAGAATGGCTAAGCATCAACGAAACAACAAATGCTTGTGAGGATGCAGGGAGAAAAGAAACCTAGTACACTGCTGGTAGGAATTTAGGTTGTTATTAACACTATGGAAATCAATATGGAGGTTCATCAAAAGCTGAAAATAGAACTACCATATGACCCAGCTATACCATTCCCAGTATATATACAAAGGAATATAAGCCAACATACCATAGGGATACCTGCTCCTCCACGTTTACTGCAGTGCTCTTCACAACAGGCAAGATATGGATTTAACCTAGGTGTCTACTAGTAGACAAATGGATAAGGAAAATATGGTACATATACACCATGGGGTTTTATTCACCCATAAAGGAGAAATTATGGCATTTGCTAGAAAAGGGATGGAACTAGAGATCATCATTTTATTAAATGAAATAAGTGAGACCCAGAAAGACAAACATCACATATTTTCGCTCATATGTGGTGCTAGATTTCAATATTTTAATATATAGGTCATGAAAGCAAAAGAGGACTACCTGGGGGAGAAAAGAAACTAAAGAAGGAGTGGAAAGGGCAATATGAAAAGATAATGGGGAAACAGAAATACAATATTTTGCTCTCAAAGGCAAAATCTGGATACACACACACACACCAGGAGAAGGGCATGGCAATCCACTCCTAAAGCAATCCTGAAAAACAATCAGCCATTGAAAACCCTCTGAGGGTTACTATGAGTCAGACCCGACTCAACAACACCTAACAACATATATATATATATATATGGCTATGCCACCCTGGCACCCAATCCTGTCAGATCTTGGAAGCTAAGCAGGGTTAGGCCTGGTTAATGTTTGAATGGCAGACTGCCCAGGAATACCAGGTGCTGTAGGGCTGGGGGAAGGATCCAGCAGCCTACTCCTGAAACAATCAGCCATTGAAAACTCTATGAATAGCACAGAAGCACTGACAATATTGTCAGACATGGCACAATGTAGGGCAGTGTTTCATCCATAATACATAGGGTTTCAAGAGTCAGATCCAACTCACGGCACCTAACAACAATATACATTGACATATATAGGCAGACAGATAGATACACACATAAACACAAACAAGACATGCATACAGAAGAGGTGCCATTGAGAGGAAGGAGATCCGTGGAGAGGAATGGATCATGAAAGGGTAATGGAGGAGGAGAACAGGAGCAATGCACAATGATATGCATATATGGAAATGTCATAATAAAACCCATTATGTGGTACACTAAAAAGTTACCACTGAAAAAGTGAAAATAAATTTTAAAAATTAATTAAAATGAAAAAAAAATAAAGCTTATTTCCCACCTAAAAGGGGGGGGGGGGCAGGAAAAGCCACAGTGAAGGAAAGCCTTAAACTTTTAGGTGGGTGAAGAGAAATCACCATGGGACATAGAAGGAGTTGGCCAGACCCCTCCCATCTAGGACTCCAGGACCTGAACTAAAAACCTATTCGAAAGGAGACTCTGCTGCAAGGTGCCACCTAGGAGAATGGTTCCTCAGCCTGGGGACACAGAGGCTCTTGCTGCATCTGTGGTTCAAAAGGGCAGAGTGACCTCTCAAGCTCGCAGCAAGTCTTGCCTTCATCCCTGTGGTGCAAGTTTTATGGGCATGCAGAATGCAATAGTTAAAGGGTTATGGGGGCTGTCACCCAGGCTCCAGAAGACAGCTTGTGAGACCAGCCAATGTGTACCAAGATCATGTGCCTTGGGAAAAGGCCCTGGAGGGCTGATGTGTAAAGCTTTGAGGGTGGAGCCTAAGTAGCAGCGGAGATCCCAGGATGTTGGCTATGCCAGCAACATGAAGAATCTGCCAAGGGAAGCTTTTGGCAAGAAATAAGAGGTAGCCTATGAGCCCATGTGTGCCACAAATGGTTGGCCCTTGGAGCAGAGCCCAGATGATACCAAATGCCATATGATATGGTGTGTGCCAGATGCCAGACATGGAGCCAAAGGATTTGTTTGTCCTTTCAGTTATTGGTCTTGCTATAGACCAATATTTCCTTTTTGTGCCCCTATACCCCCATTTTGGAATGGGAATGTTTGCTCTGTGCCATTGAATGTCGGAAGCATATAAGCTGATTTTTGTTTTGCAGAGGCTCACAGCTAAGTTTGCCCTGAGTCTCAGTAGGGACTTTGGACTTGGACTTTTGAAGAGGAAGCTGTTGAGACCACGGGGACTCTTGAAGTTGGACTGAATTTATTTTGCATTATAAGATGGTCATGACATTTGTGGACCAGGGAGAGAGTATTATGGTCTAGATGTAAATGTTCCCCAAAGGCCATGTGCTTGAATATTTGGTCTTCAGCTTGGGGTGCTGTTGGTGGAGGGACCTTCAGGAGGTCGGAGTCTAGCTTGTAGGCAGCAGCTCTCTGAGGGCAGGCCATTGGAGGTTTTTATTGGGAGCTCCGATTCTATTGCTCTGTGTTCTCTACTTTCCGATCGTGAGGATGTGAGGCTCTGTGCCATGGGCCCTGCCACACCTGCCCTGCTGCCATACTGTATGCCTCTAAGAACTCAAATCCTCTCATCGTAAGCTCTCCCAAAATATTTCCTCCATACATTTGCTTTGGTCAGTTTCTGTGTTACAACAACACACCAGCTGACTAATATAGAATCCTTTTCTCTTAACAGAAAACCATCTTATAAACTCACCACTAACTGACCTCATCAATTACCATGAGGGGGAAAGTAACATCAGATGCTTCTCAAAGGCCAGAAGAATTAAGGCTCAGCCTCTCCAAGATTCCTACAAAGGCAGGCTCAGCTCTTCTCAGCCATAAACCACCCCACGGTATATGTCACATTTTTCTGAGGGTGTTAATGTTATAATTCAATGTGTTATTCATACTAAAGTATTGACATCAGGAGACATGACTCTGCAATAATAAAATAATAACTTAATAATAATTTAAATAATTAAAAAATCAATTATACTTCAAATCCTAAAATCAAAAGCAAATTTCCACTGTGCAATTAATCCTCAAAGGGTCATCACTGTAGTATAAATTGACAAATTTGCAAAAAAGTTTGCTATTAATATTGCCATTGCTGAAAATCTTACTAACCCCAGTTTCCACCCATCAATTACCTTTTTCTTTTCACTTGAATAAGTTTCTGAGTACAGCTGATTTGCATTAGATCAAATGAAGTTAAAGTACACACGATAGACGACTATAAATCACTTTCCCAGACAGCTTCACACCTCCCATGGACAGCAACAGTGTTTAAAAAAAAATGTAAAAATGCAGTTTGGCTGACAGGACTTCATAAACCGACTATAGCATAAACAAAGCACAGGCAAGGGGACCACTTTCGGCACACGTGAGGAGCACTGATGTTCTAATACAGAAATCTGCCTTGTATAGTGTTTGCATCATGGTTTGGTAAATAAAGCTGTGGAAACAATGTCAAGCAGAGCAGTGCATTTGATAGATGATGAGTGGAATTTGAGGTGAGCTCAGACACTAGAATGACGAAGTGTTGATAACAGTGTTGATTTTCAGAGGGGCAAATGACAATGGTTTACTTAAGTCCCAAACCCCAATGCTATACGTGAAGGGTTGGGGTGGATGGGAGGCAGTAGGACAATGGAGTCACATGGTCCTTCCTCTGTGATGCCCAGGTGCATTTCCCCACTCTGTCAATGTTGGAAGAGCTCTCAAAAAGCTGAGTTTACTATCTGTGGCCGGGGGAGATTCCTGGCGATCCGAAGTGCTCAGGCGGACAGGGGGTTCTGTGGCCTCTGAAATCAGTGCTGGTGTGTGTGTGTGTGTGCAAAGCGTGACCACCCTGACTCTAAGACAGAGCCACGAAGCACAAGCAGTCTCAGTGGCCAGCTCAGCTTCAGGTCCCCGAGGACGCCACAAAGAGAGAGACCACGCGAGGGGCCATGTGCTCTCCAGCAAGAACTGAAACGCAGGTCCCCTTCGAAGCCACCTGCAGCAGCAGCTCTGAGCAGGGTCACTGCAGCAAACAGCTGTGGCAGCTCCAAGATGATTTAGAAAACAGACAGCTAAGGGCGGGAGAGGATTTCCTGCCGGCCTTCCTCTCCTGAGGGCCCTACACCCACCTCAAAGACTGCACCCAAACCCTGAGGACCTGGCGAGGATGATGTTTTCAAGATGGAATTAATGCAACTGTTTACAGAGAACATCTGCTGGTTGGAGATGGCTGTTGTGTGCACGACACAGCTGTGACTGGAGTAACCTTATGACAGTGAGCTCATGGTGTCCCCAAGGAAGCTCCTGCCTTCACGAAGTACTTGGCATAATTAAAATGGGAAAACTAGGTCAGGCGAGCCAGGGAAGTTAGGGAAGAGCCTATGTGAGCGAGCTGCTAGCACTGTCCCCGCTCTCTGAGCAAGGTCAACTGTCCTGATGAGGACCCTGGCTGAGACTGGAGGCCATGGGTAGGGGTTCTGGAGAGGCGAGGGATGCTGGTCTCCATTCACACAGGCCACCAAGCCTCCCATGAAAATGGACTACTCCTGACAAGGTGGCAGATCCCAGGCCTTGTAGAAAAATTAATGGCTGGGCACAGGGGCACATGCCTGTCATCCCAGCTACTTAAGGAGGCAGAGGCTGGAGAAGTGCAAGTTTAAAGGCAGAGGTGGCCTGTGTAATTTAATGAGAACTTCTCTCTAAATAAAAAGCAAAAAGTGGGCTGGGGATGCAGCTCAGTGGTAGAGTGTATGCAAAAGTATGCATGAGTCCTTGCTTCGGTCCCAGTATTGAAAAAGAAAAAGAAAGAAAGAGAGAAAGAGAGGAAAGAAAGAAATGAAGAAAGAAAGACAGAAAGAAAGAAAGAAAGAGAGAGAGAGAGAGAAAAGAAAAATTATCAAATAAAGAAAGCACTGAACACCTGTGGTCCCAACTGGAGGCTGCGATGGAAGGATCACGTAAGCCCAGGAGTTCAAGATCAGCCTGGGTAACAGAAAAAGCAAGGAAAGAAAGGGGAGGGAAGGGTAGAAGTGGATTGAAACCATGACACACAGCCTACCTTGTGATATGTGTAAACAGCAGTGTATGGGATGCATCAGTTCTACCTCTGATTTTAAATTCAATTCATTCGCTTTGTTAGGTGCCAACGAGTCTTCTGACTCATAGAGACCCTATGAACAGCAGATCGAAACACTTCCTGATTCTGTGCCAGGCACACGATCTTATTTATGTTTAAGCCCATTGCTGCAGACACTGTGTCAATCCATCTGGTGGAGGGTTTTCCTTTTTTTAGTTGACCTGCCACTCTCCCAAACATAATGTCTTTCTCCAGGGATTGGTCTTTCCTGACTACATCTCCGAAATATGTAAAACGCAATCTGGCCATTCTTGCTTCCAAGGAGCACTCTTGTTGCACTTCGTCTAGGACAGATCTGTTGGTTCTTTTGGCAGTCCATGGTATATTCAATCGCTGATGGTTTTGGGATTACTTTGGGAGTGGAATGCTATGTTCTTCTCCCATTTTTACAGTGCTGGGAATCGAACCTGGAACCTCAGAGACTGCAGAGCGGAGTTCTATCAACTGAACTAAATCCCAGCCCTCATTCGATTAGCTTAGCTTTTTCTACCAAAAATTTGTTAATTATAATGACAACCTGAGAATGGAGGTCCTTTTGTTTTTTTATTTTTTGAATTCCACATCTGTTCACAGAAGTTGGCAGAAGACTTCCGAAGCGATTGTGAAATCCACAGCATGCTTTCTCACGGGTCAGATCCTGAGGGGCACACAGAGCTGTCAGTGGGTAGACCCCCCTCCCGTTGAGGACTTGTCCATGCAGCTCACAGCCTAGCAGACAGGACTGCCCTGCAAGGGAGGCCCAGCTGTGGACAGCTGGTGCTCTGACCAGGGCAGCGTTGGCAGCTGTGAACCCCGTGTCCTGACCATACCTCTTAAAGCCACAAAGTGCCCACTGCTCTTTTCCAACCAGCTCCTGAACTCCTGCCGGCAGCTGGCACTGAGCATCCTGCCTGGCTGTTCCAAGTGACCATTTACCCGTTCCTGGAAAAGAGTGTTGCCCTTGCCGCCACGGCTCCCACGGTCACTCAGACCTCCAACTCTGACAGCCAATGTGGCTTTTAATTCTTCAAGGAAGGTCGCATTTAGAAAAAATTACCCATGCCATGGCCCGAAACAAAACAGAATGAGTCAGAGGAGGCTACCTCCCCCAGCAGGGCACCTGTTGCACAATCTGGAATGTCTGTGTAATTGCCCGAGTTGCGGGGGAAGATCAAGCTCAGCGGCATTCTGGGCATGGAATCCCAATCCGCCTAATTCCAGGGAATAAATCAACACAGGAGCACAGAGAACACCACCCACCATCATGTGTGAAAAGATCAGGTGGGAGGGAAAAGCCCGAGCCGTGATCCTGATCCTCCTTTTCCTCTTTGAGGCCTGGGAGGCAAGAGAGGTGCAGAAACAGGGAAGCCACAAGAGCCGCCATGGCCAAGTTCTGCCCTCCACCACAGGCCTCTCCCCAAACACAGCAAGGCCGCCTGGGCTCCTGTTTTCCCCATCACTGAGGAAATCAAGACGCTCTGGAAATCGGGAACCAAACCACTTAATATACCTGCTCACAGGCAATGCGAGCACCTTTTATGGTGTACTTACAAAGGACCTCAATTACCTTGTTCGCTCTTTTTAACAAGTTAGAAATCTGAAGCCGGAAATCTCATAAGGGTGCCGGTGAGGAGGGGCTGGTTTGCCTGTGCTTGCTTTCTTTTTGATGATGATTTCTTTTATTTTTATTTTGCTGGAGGAACACATGGTTTGAAGCAAAATTAGGATTTACAAAGGAGCGAACATGAGATATATGTGATAGGTATATTTACTCATAAAATAGATTTTACCACATGTAATTTTATTACACACGATTTTGGACACTTACAATTTTCATTAGCTACTGTTATAGCAGGTATTTCCTAATTTTAATAAGTATTTATAAAATAGCTTTTACTGGCTAATGAGTACTCCACACGTGGAGTTATCATTAGAAGTTTACATAGGGAAACAGCCCCTCATTGTTAGTACGTGATGCATGTTGTTAGAGATTCATTGTCAAGTCAGCCCTTCTCAGCAGGGGTTAGCAGTACACTCACCTGCCCCCAGGACTGGCTGCCAAATCCACAAATTAATTATTCAGAGAAACATGTGCTACACTGATGTTGAAGAATCAATGAGTTTTCTGTTTCTAATAAGGCTGCTAAGATCCTTGGTTTTTCCTGTCTTCAGTCTGCAACCAAACAGGCTTAGGGAGAAAGATTTCATTCCAGCAAATACACCACCAGGCAAAGAGCAAACCTGAGGTTTGTATTAGAATAAAGTTTAGCTCAGTGGGCTGGGGTTTAGCTCAGTTGGTAGAGTGCCTCGCTGCAGACTGAGGACCCTGGCTGAGGACCCAGGTTCAATCCCCAGCATTTCAAAAACGGAAGAAAGGTGTGGTAATCCACTGCCAAAGCAATCTCCAAACAATCAGCCATTGAAGACCCTTGTGGGTCGCTATGAGTCAGACTGGACTTGATGACACCTAACAACAAAGACTGAAATGGCATATTGCTGGGAAGCATGATTTGAAAATGTGTTCATTGGATAAATTATTTTCAAAATTCCTGTGAGAAAAACATCCATACTTTTTGTAAGAAAAGTCATACAAATTAGGAAATGTTCAAATGTACAGAAAAGCACAAGGCACAAAAAAAGCTGAGATATACTTATGTGCATAGCAGGGTTGGGCCTGGCTAGTACATGGACGGGAGACTGCCTGGGAACACCACGTGTTGTAGGCTTGGGAGATGGACCCAGCAACCCACTCCCAAAAATCAATCCGCCATTGAAAACCCTATGAATAGCAGAGACAATAGTGTTTCGCCTGTTGTACATGGGGTTACTATGAGTCAGATACCGACTCGACTCAACAGCACCTAACAATAACATAAAGATATATGTGTATCTCTAGCTTTAATTCTTGAGCAAAATGTATCATTACAAATAACAGATCAAGGCTTGCCTTCTTACATGGTTTTGTTTTTTTAATGTGTCTTACAGGTTCTCCATTTCTTGCAAAATTCTTAGGTTTTCCTGGCAAGTTTTTAATGTAGCTATGATTTCTTGAATGCTTCTTATAATCGCATTTTCTGAAACCTTTCTCTTGGTATTTGTCGTAGGGTCACTATGAGTTAGACACCAACGCAAAGGCACCTAATAACAACAACTTATGTGCATATAAATAAATCCCACTTCTCTTTTCACCAATGGGATCATCCTGTAGATATTGTTGGGCAAATCACAGAATCCATCCTGGCCCCCAGGTTCTGGGCAAACACATCTCACTGGACTGGAATGTCTGGCTGCTGTGCACTATGCCCCTGGGGGCCTGAACAGGCAGACATGGGGTCTGTAGGTCCTGGGCTGGCCCATACAAAATCAGAAGCAAAGTGTGTGGGGAAATTTATAATGAGAAATCACAAAAACTCATAAGTAAAATGTTTCCCTTACTCAAATCTCATAAGAGACCCTGCAAAGTACACTTTGGGGATGACCCAGGGCCTTGGAGGGGCTTTAATTTCATCAGCTTTTCAATGTCCTCTTACTGAACGTGGCAACCCACTCCCTGAACGTGGGCTGATGTTCTTATCCATTTTCTCTTTGATACCTATTGGCATCTGTTACAGTTTTATTTTGCTCTATTGTTTTCTATGAAAATAATGCTGAAGAAAAAGTGTCGGTGGGGAGTTTA
Source organism: Pedetes capensis (assembly GCA_007922755.1). Taxonomy (NCBI): domain Eukaryota; kingdom Metazoa; phylum Chordata; class Mammalia; order Rodentia; family Pedetidae; genus Pedetes; species Pedetes capensis. The sequence goes on along the minus strand of VMDO01021818.1, from coordinate 23,283 downwards.
TCACTCGAGGTTATTCCTGTGATAAACATCTGCTCTCCTCTCCTGATGGGAGAATATCTCCAGCCACAGGGTGGGAAGTAGGAAGCTGGAATTCTGCATTCCAGGCTGTGTGGACTTGGGGAAGTGCATATTCATGTATGGCCTCCCCTGGATGCTTGTGCAAAGCACAGCTTCCTGGGCCTGGGGAACTGCAGTAGGGGACAGAAAAATGCAGTTTGATAAATTTTAACATGTTTTCCTATTAAAATTCTAGAACTGGCAATTTAGGCTTAAGAATTATTCACAATATCCAAGATATGGAATCCACTGACATGTCCATCAACAGATGAACGAATAAAGAAAGTATGGTATACACATGATGGAATATTGTTGTCATTGTTAGGTGCCATCGAGTCGGTAGGTATCTGACTCATAGTGACCCTACATACAATAGGAGAAACACTATTGTCAGTGATTCTCTACTGTTCATAGGGTTTTCAATGGAGGATTGATTTTTGGGAGTGGGTTGCCAGGTCTGTCTCCTAAGCCTACAGCACCTGGTGTTCCCAGGCGGTCTTCCATCCATGTACTAACCAGGCCGACCCTGCTTAGCTTCTGAGATCTGATGGGATTGGATGCCACAGGGCTAAGGCTGCAAGTGACAGAATATTACTCAGCCATAAGAAAGGGTGATATTTGCCATTTGCAACACTAGGGGTGAACCTAAAGGATATTACTTAAGCAAAATAAGCCAGGCACAGAATGGAAAATACTTTTTGATCTCACTCCTATGTAGAATCTAAAAAAGCTGATTTCATAAAAGCAGAAAGCTCGTGTGGGAAGGAGAGAGGGGGTGGAGAGGAGAGAGAGCCTGGTCAATGGGTACTAAGTTACGGTTAGAGGGGAGGAATAAATGCTGATGTTCTACAGCATAGTAGGGTGACTACAGTTAACAATAATACATTGTTTATCATAAAATAGCTGGAACAATTTCCAATATTTCACCATAGAGAAAAGGTAAATGTTTGATGTGGTGGATATGCTAACTACCCTCATTTAATCATTATGCAACACACACGTGTATCAGAAGAACACACTGTACCCTATAAGTCTACACATCTGCTGTGCCAGGAGTGGTAGCACAGATCCATAATCACAGCAACTTGGGAGGCTGAGGCAGAAGGATCACAGGTTTGAGACCAGAAACAGCCTGTGCAATTTAGCAAGACACTGTCTCAAAATAAAAGTAAAAAAGTGTATGGGCTGAGGGTGCAGCTCAGTGATAGAGTGCTTGCCTAGTACAGGCCATGGGTTCAATCCCTAGTACTGAACAAAAAAGGAAGGAAGGAAGGAAGGAAAGAAGGAGAAAGGAGAGGAGGAGAGAAAGAAATAGAGAAAAAGGGAGGGAGATGGAGAGGAAGAAGGAAGATAGGAGGAAGGGAAGGAAGGAAGGATGAGCTATGGAGCCATGGCCTTGGGCAAGTCAGTTTCCCTGGCTTTAGTTTCCCTGCAAGTAAAAGGAAGCCAATAACACATTCTGAAGCTGGCTGAGGAGCTAGGATAAAAGTTTCCATCACATCCGTTCCATCTCATTGGCTGCATTACACAAGCTTGGTGCAAGGTTGCTTTTATTAATATCTAATCTAGACAGAACCTCCAATAACTTCAGGAAGGGAGAAGTCAAGAAACGCAGCCACCCCAATGCCCTGCCCATCTCTAGCAAGGATGCAAACCACTGAAGATAGGCCACACACTGTCACCACTGTAAAGGAGCAGAGAGGTTTCTATTTCCAGTGGAGCCCCAAGATCCCCATGTTATGAATGTGGATGTGGAAGTTTAAGAAGGAGGAGGTCGGCATGCAACACCTGATCAATTTGTTATTGTTGTTATTAGGTTCCACTGAGTCATGTCCGACTCATAGCGACCCTCATAGGGTTTTCAATGGCTGATTGTTTCAGGATTGTTTCGGGAATGGATTGCCACGTCCTTCTCCCATTTTTGTGGTGCTCGGAATCGAACCCAGGACCTCAGAGACTGCAGAGCAGTGCTCTACCAACTGAGCTTAATCCCAGCCTGATCAATTTATAGCAAAGTGAAAAAATATTTTGGTTTCTTGAGTCCCTGAGATCATGACGCTTCCTAACTTCCTGGAAGTGGCCATAAATGAAAAGCATCCATTTTAAATAATAGATGATCTCCATGATCTAATTCCCATTGCTTGATATTATTTTTAGAAAGGAACAGAAAAAATAAGCACATATCCCAAAGATGGCAGATTCCATGATGTGCAACAGGCTCCTGCCCCCAGACCGCCCCAGAGTCAAGCGCTGGAGACAGAAAAGGCTTTGCTGAGCTCAGGAATGAGGTGAGAGGGGCTGGGTTAGAGCCAGAGAGCCTGGGAGACATTTTTGTGCTGTGTTTCCCCTTCAGGGAAAAACAGGGAAAAATGAGGCTTCATGTTCTCCTATTTAAACCGTAAATCTAACACTACCTAATGAGTGTGTGTCTGTGTGTCTGTCTGGGGCTGTGAGTGTGTGTGTGTCTGCATGTGATCCTCTGCATCACACGCTCTCACCCCACATATCAGGCTGCAGGAGTTCTCAGTACCTCTCTGCACGCGTCACTGCGGGTGGACCAGGATGCGTTTTCCCAGAGCCGGGGCCCTAGCTGAATCCAGCACCTGCTAGGCTTCTGCATGCTGAAGCCCAGCCGGCATGGCAGGCCTACGTGAGAGAAGAGTAATGGGTGACCACAGCCATAGCGTTACTGGGTGCTGGCCACGTGGCCAACCCTCTGGCTCAGTCCTCACAACTATCCCAGCAGTTCCCTGGCTTCAGAGAAAAAGAGATGGCCCTTCAGAGGAGTAAAGTCATCTGACCTTTGCAATCTGCAAGGGAAGAAGTACAAAGGGAAAGATAGTAACAGCCATGGAGGGGTGCGTTTGTATTTTGTGGGACCTGAAATTTCTGCAGGGGGTAGGGAGACGGAAGAAACAAATTCAGGATTTTGAATGTGTAGGAGCCAAGGCTGGGATAAAGCAAGAGAGGCGCGTGCATGAACTTCCTTAGCACCAGAGAAAATCCAGCTCTGTGTCCTCTCTTGCCTCAGAAGACCAATCAATCTCAAAATCTCTCTCTCCTCCTTCACTTCTCTCCCTCTCTCATCAGGAGAACCAAAACCAGAGATAAGACAACCCTGAGATAAGCCTGCTGGCACTAACAACTCTGGGCTGAGCACCTGGCAAGGACCTGTCTGGGACTGGGTACCGCCTCTGGGTTTTTCTACCTGGAACACCAGACATCAGACCAGCCACCTCTCAGGGTGCCAACCTGAAATGCTTGTTACAGGGTTTGCAGGACACAATTTCTAGGTCCCTAGAGAGCTGAGCTGCAGTCTCTGAGATCCCGAGTTCAATACCCAGCACCGCAAAAATGGGAGAAGGGCCTGGCAATCCACTCCCAAGGCAATCCCGAAACAATCAGCCATTGAAAACCCTATGAGAGTCCCTATGAGTCAGATACCGACTCAATGGCACCTAACAACAACAACAAGACAGCTGAGGTGGATTTATTGGTTAAAGGGCTCCCCTGCCAAGAAAGAGGTCTGAGTTTGTGAGAGAAATCAGAACATAGATCTTTTCAGGTGCAGAAGGAGAAGGAGCATCCCAGAAGCTGGGAATGAAGAAGGAAGGCAAGAACAGCCCCTTGGAGCCTCTCCCTTGAGAGTGGCTCCTGGTCCTGTAAGTGCCATCAGGGATCAAAAATCAACACATTCCATTTAAACAGGAAAGTTTCAAAGAAGGCCAATTTACACTTCTTCTTGAATCATAACTATAAGAACAGATACCTTTTTAATTTTAAAAGTTTTCTCCTTTCTCTGTAACATCACCTCAAACTAATCTCCCCCAAATTCTTCCCTCATCAGCTACTGAGAATGAAGGAAGTCACAGGGGAGGGGGCACTATGAGCCCATTTGCCAAAGCACCAAGAGGCACCTATCTTCCCCTCCAGACAGAGGTGGTTCTAAGTCACCAAGGGTTCTAAGGCAGTCCCCCACGCCCCAAGTCTATGTGCCCATGAATTGTGGTGCGTCCAAAAGGGCACAGAATGGTCTGGGGAGAGAATGCCTCCATACTGGAGACATTATTCATGTGTCAAAGACCTTCTTTTACCCAGGAGAGGGTTACAAAAGAACAAGAACAAAAACGTGGTATGCTCAGTCTAGGCAATCACGGTTTAATGGCAAATAGAGAAGAGCTCACAGAGGCCCCTCTCAATGTCTTCACTGCAGTTTTCCACAGCTGATAAGCTGACAATATTATGAATCATGGTTTTGAATGGTCCAACATGTTTCTGCTAGAGTCTCTGGAGGCCTTCTTATTTTTCAAAAATAATCGTTTTACCTGCCAAAGAGCAGGATACATCTAGAGCCTATGAAATAAACATGAGGGAAAATGGACCCCTACAATTAAGTAGTGTGTCAATACACAAAAAAGGCTATTGTTTCTTTTACCCTACTTTTCTCCAGAGTGGATCAGAGATGACCACATAAGTAGACAGTCTGGGAGTAGCTAGCATACACAAAAGAAGAAGTTAGAAATGAAAACAGTTAGATTGGCTTGTAACAATTTCTTTCTGTTTTCATCATGGACTCTGAACAGAACATGAAGAGCTACATATTCCCTCTCCCACCTGTTGTCTCCAACTTCAGGAGTCTCCCAACCCTGCTGTACAGACTGCCTACCTCCTTGACCCTTGGGAACCTCTTATTTTTGACAGTACTTGGGGTTTGAACTCAGGGCCTCATTCAGACATCACAAGGGCTCTTATCAGTGCACTGCAGTCCCAGCCCATTTACTTTTATTTTTTGTAAGAGTATCACTAAGTTACGCAGGCTGCCTCTGGCCTCAAATTTGCTATCCTCCTGCCTCCACCTCCCACCTCCCACCTCCCACAGTGCTATGAATATAGTCATGTGCCACCATGCCTGGTATCCTTGGAAACTTCTTGACAACTGCACCCCTGACGGGACAGACCACTCTTTAGATGACCTCCACAGCTGGAGATCACCCCTATGTGTTCCCATGGCCTACAAGCCACTGCTCAGGAGGACCCAACAGTGCAAACCAAATGAACTTGGTGTCTGCATGACGCAGCTGCCTCTCATGACTCCTGAGGGTAGGAAGCTGGGTGCTGGGTTAAGTCAATTCATTTTTCTCCTCACCAGTCAATGGAAACTCACTTCCACAGATTCATTTCAAAATGAATAAATGTTATCACAGCTCCATTGGGACAGACTCCTTCATCCTGGGGAAACTTGACTCCATGGGGCCAATCCAAAAGCTCTGCTTGTTATATGCCAGACGTGCCTCTCGTGGGCTGTACCATAAGTTCCTGGTGGTTGTACTTCCTGTCCTCAGTATGATTTTCCCATCATGTGTAGAACTGGTCTGTTATGCATCCATTGGCCCCTCTGCACCCCCACGCCTCCAGGGCAGCTCCCTGAGCTACCACAACACCACAGGACCAGGAGAGCACAGCCCATCTAGCCAAGCATGCACGGGATCCAAACGTCAAGCAGTAAACACTGCCTGGGAGAAATATGCAGACAGTAGGCCTGCGATAACAGATGCCGATTTTTTCCACTCCATAAACTAAGAAAACCCTCATAGATAAAAAGCAAAAGAAAAGGCCAAGAGTGCCACCAAAATTGTTGTTGGTGTTAGGTGCCTTCAAGTCAGTGCCTGACTCCTAGCAACCCTATGTACAATAGGCAAAACACTATTGTCAGTGCTTCTCTGCATTCATAGGGTTTTAAATGGCTGATTGTTTTGGGGAGTGGGTTGTCAGGTCCTTCTCCCAAGCCTACATACAGCACGTGGTGTTCCCAGGCAGTCTCCCATCCAAGCACTAACCAGACCTGGCCCTGCTTAGCTTCCGAGATCTTATGGGATTGGATGCCATAGTGGTATGGCTGAAGGCCCACCAAAATTAGAATGGTTAAAAATGCAGTTTTAACCTCAAAAATTATTTATTCCATATTCACAGTCCTATGGAGTGGGCTCCAACTCAGTTGGCAGAACACTGCTCTGCAAGTCTATGAGGATACAGGTTCGATCCCCAACAAACAGAAGGACGTGGCAATCCACTCCCAAAACACTCTATGAACACTGAACACTCTATGAGGGTTGCTATGGGTTGGACCTGACCGGATGCACCTAACAATAATAATTCACAATTCTCTGAAATGAATAGAAACGACCATTTCTGAAATAGAAATTTTTACAATATCAAGAAAACATAGATCAGACCCACAGCACCCACAGGTGAGAGATGCTCTCATTTTGTTCCCAACAAGTAGGTTTCAGATTTGCAGAGGAGCAGAAGAAAGAGTCCGTGACTTTGCTAATGTGGTGTTCTGTGTGATTCCCAATTGTATATTACCAGTTTTTGGCTATATATAGGTCAGACCAGCGATTCCAAATTCAAGTGGAGTTAAAACACCCAACACAAAAGCAATCCCATTTTAAAAAACACAAAACATACTTTCTATGATTTCAAACTCAGAAAGCAGAACTGAAAGAGATGACGACAAAATCTTAGAACAGCACTACTGGCAAAATGGCATTAAAAGCCTGATGCCAGCCTGTGTTGATTTAAGGCATAACTGGACCACTTAGCTCATCTTATATTCTCTGGCTCCCAGGTGAGGAAATCAAGACACATGTGGGCTAAATGATTTGCAAAATCTCCTTTGAGTTTGGATTGTGTGCGTGCTGTGTGTGTGCTTGCATGCGTGTTTATGGTGCTGGGGAAGGAACCCAGGGTCTCATGTATACCTCGCAAGTGTGCAACCACTGAGCCACATCCCAGCCCCAAGTCTGGACTGTTATTAAAACAAAAAGGCCCATGTGAAAACATTGGGCAGGACAGGATGGGGCACATAAAGATGGCCAATTACATGAGCTTTGTCCATCCAGACTTTAGGACTTTGGAACTCAATGCTCTGATCATTCTGTGCAGGCACTAGAAGCCCTCCCTAATCCCTGATCTCTAACCAAATCTCCAAACTGACCAATCTTCTGCAACATCATCAAAACCACATTTATTATCTGCCAATTGCTGGTGATACTGTGCTGGAGGCCCCACCCCACCCAGCGCAGCTGACGCCAGGGCAGCACAGCTGTAATTAACCCAGCACGGGAATGACGTTCATCTTCTTGTCATTGTGCTCAGTGACATTTCTTATTACAAGCTTGTTTGGAGCTGTTGAAAAAGGTATATAACCTTGATTCCATACAGGTGCTTGGTGTGCTACTGAATTAGAATGCCTTCTTCAAAGCCCATCATGACAATAATGTAACAAGTGTAGAAAAGACAGTTGTAGGAAATAAAAGCCAGAGTGTTGGTGGGGTAGGGGTGGGTATATTTAAGAGTGTCAGGCTCTCGGCCTAGATTTGATTTGCAAGTGCCCAGCTGGATGAAATAACAAGAAAGTTGGAGCTTAAATGTGGCCCATTTAACTGCAGGGCTCCAAGCAAGGCTGGCACTAATACTGATGCCAACCTCACTAGCATAATGAGCGCCAATGTTGAACCTCACAAGGCACCACCTAATCTTACCCTCTAGCACATTTAGTAAGCTCCTCAAATACATTTGTAGGCCTCAGCATTAATTGAACAGTCAGCCAAATGCAAAAGGGAAAACAAAACGAGGCACAAGCTTTCACCCCCCAATATTGTGCTATTGAGTTCCTCCTCCCCCACTCTGTTCTTAGCACTGCAGGAACCATAGGTAACACAGAAGACAGACACCTTGCATTGTGCAACTCTTTGCAAACTAGCTAGTAGTACACATTAAGGACATGTCAAATCAATTTTGTGAGTTGCAACCAGAATTCTTTTAAAGAAATAGGGTGGTACAGTGGACTTGGGAATGTTGGAGTGGGTTAGTCATTGATGAGGCTTCTCCTAGGGTTTTGCCACATTTCAAGTGTGTGTGTGTGTGTGTGTGTGTGTGTGTGTGTGTGTGTGTGTGTGTGTATTTATAAGCAGATAAGAGTTTTCATAAGACGTTCTGCAAGGTCCCTTTTGCCTTGAAATCCTCCAACCACGAGTCTTCCCATTTGATCTGCACCTGGCTCGCAGAAGCCTGGAGGCCACCACCAAAGGAGCTGGGCCTGCCCCAGGTTGAGCGCTCAGGAGCGCCTGCTTGCCACTGGTCAGGGCCAGATTTCAGAACACAGTAGAAGCTTGTTTCATGCAGAGAATGGAAGTTTGGGGCACCAGCTTTTGGCAGTTCTTGAATCACTCAACTCTGCTGACAAAAAAGGGGTGCACATGACAGAGGGAGGCTGGAAGGAGCACCGGTGGCCATGTGCCTCTCTCCTGTTCTTGGCATTGATCCTAGGAGAAGGCCTAGCAACCCGCAGTATGTTGTACTGTTTATATGGTCTGATGTCTAGACTCATGACATTATCTCTTCCAGATTCCCATTAGATGATGATTCTCCAGACTGAAAGCTCAAACACTCTCACGCTTCCCTTGAATCGGGCAGGTCAAGACTTTCAATCCCTAAACAGGCAGCATCTACACCCCAACTCAGCCTTGAGAAGCTTCAGAAGTTAGACTTTTAGCCTTCCTCAACCCTTAAGATTAAGGGATCAGAGTCTCAGAAGGGGAAACTGAGGCTGGATAGAAAGGGAAAATTCAGGGGGCATGGGAAGGAAAGAGCTTCTCTCATCCTGGGATCTAGTCTGGATCTGATCAGCCACAAATTCCAGCACAAGCAAATGAAAAGCTACTGTGAGATGAGAACCGCCTGCACAGAAACCAGTGCTTCCCCAAGAATCTCACCAAACCAGATTTTGGACTATAATTAAAGTTAACAGACCTAGGTAATTTCCTTAAGACTAGATATAGCAGGAATTTCCTCCACTATCCTAATCTAGGCATTTGAACAATGCTCCTTTTCCAACCTATAAATAAATCTATACCTGACACCCGCTGGGACCCCATTGAGCAACGTAACTTCAAAAGCAAAAAATCATCCATATACTCACTGTGAGGACACCTAGGGGCATCTGTCTATATACATGCCTGAACTTCCCTCTGAAAATGTGCACTACCTCTTATCTTTCATCTAATAAACTCAAAACTCTGCTTTACTTCTCTGTTTTGTCCTGAAATTCTTTTCAGTGACCCAAAGACCCAGCATCTCCCCTGAGTGGAGGCCCCCCAAAAGTGAACTCCTCAGGGCAGGCAGTACCCCTAAACCCTGGGATACAGCACCCTTAAGCCCTTGTGACATCTCCACCAGCCATCCCTTCACCTCTCCTTCCTTGGCTGGTGCGAGTTTCTCAACCCAAATACCTTTCTCTGCATTAGCAACTATCATCAGCAGGATCTTTCAAGATGGTCATTTTTTTCAATCACTTCTTACCCCATAATAGATAATAACAGGTAAATGATTCATTTATCATGTCTTTTCCTGACATTGCTGATGCTTTGAGTACAAAAGGCTCATTTTGCAAAGTTGAGGAAGGACTCCTCTAAAATGTGCTGTTGTAGAAACAATGATAGTCCCAAAAGATTTTTTTAATTGTCTTTACATTAGAAATCGGGATAAAATATTGCCTCTATTACTTACAAACTTGGTTATCTTGGGCAAGAGAATCTCTTAGAGATAAAATCTCTCTACATGTGGTTGTTGAAAATGTCAGAGAAGGTCATGGCCAAGTGCTAATTAATGATGTCTCACCCTTAGACATCATATTTACTGAAAAATACTTCAGACTTCATATTAAAAATAGTTACATACAAAAGTACGTTTTGCATTTTATAAAATATTCAACCACAGAGTGAGTCCTTGAAAATCAGAATGCATTTTTTAGTTCTTCAGAGTTAAAAGGAGCATTCCTCCCACAACTAGGAGTATTTCACCTTGCACTGGCCTCACTCTTTAAACCAGGATGGTCTTTAAAAGAAAGATATTTGAGGCTGGGGCTGTGGCTCAGTGGTAAAGCACTTGCCTGGCATATATGAGGCTTTGGGTTTATTCCTAGCACCATTTAAGTTAATTAATTTTAGAAAAGATATTCTTGAAAGGTACATTTAAAAATTGTCAAAGTTACAAAAGACTCTGTCAACATGGAAGGCTTGCCATTTCTTGGCATCTTGGGCTGAGTGAGGCTTTGACTTTCAATCCAGGTTTACCATGTGGATTTTTAAAAAACTAGATGAACCTGTCAAGTTGTAAGGTTGGTGGTTTTAGTAAATCATATGTTTTCTATTAAGTGCTTTTACGTTATATTTTATCATCTACTTATTATATCTGAATCATAAGTTAAATGTCCAATTCAAGAGAAACTGGAAATGAGACATGAGAAAGGCTTCATCTGAGCAGAAGGAGCAGGTGCCTGGGGAGGGGCCCAGCCTAGCCCAGGGCTTTCTGGCTGCATGGCCTGATTGAGTCATGGTGCACCCTTGGGCACCTCTGGACAGCTAGTTTTTTCCTCAGCAAACAAAACCTATGTACCCTAGAGATCATCTGAACCTTTTTTTAAAAAAGAGAAAACAGATACAAGTATTAGAACTGAAAATGCATATGCAACCCCAAGCCAACATGAGGTGGCCAGGTCCACAGAGGCGAGTCTGAACCCAAGCAATCCTTTGAGCAGCTGTGAGTAAAAGGAAATAGGGAAGCCTGAGTGGCCAGAGAGCACAGTGAAGCCACCCCACTGCCAGGAAATACTGGCTCTGACACATCAAGGTGAGCACCTAACTCTTAGACCACAATTCAAATAAACCACATAAAAGACATTTGCAAGACTACTGGATACAGGTCAACAGGATGACTGAGAGGTAGCACAGGAGATGTGTAGTTAAGTTTTTTAAGGGGGATGATGGCCTTGTGATCATATAAGCAAAAACTCCATTTTTAGACATGCATCATATGAAATGACATGCTTTCTTCCACATGACATTATTAGCTTTCAAATAGTTCAGAAATGTCAGGACACGTGGAAGGAAAAAGCATGATGATGCTGGTTTTGGGCTGTGTGTGACAACTTCTGTGAAAAACTGAAAATCATAGGAAAATTTATTAAAAATTCCATGTAGCCAGCACCTCCCCTGCAAGGTGTGCCCTGGAAGCCCCACCTATGTGTGCACTGACAAGTATGCATAAATAGAGCCACATGCAGTGTTCCAGGTACTGGCGAAAAAGTCCAAAATGCTCTAAATGTCCACTGGTCACAGCTGCGTGGAAGACAAGGCAGCAGTTCCACCAACGAGGCCAATTTATATGTACTGCAATCTGAAAAACACTCAAGTAAAGTGAAATTAAGTGGCCAAACAATATGCATCCCATGCATCATTTGTATAAAATATGAAAATGATAAACAATCTATTTTTATATCTCCACGTATTTAGAAAATACACAGAAGAAATTCTAGAAGGGCACTTGCTGAATGCCTGATAGTGCCAGGGGGCCCCAAGGGGAGTGGAAAGCAGGGCTTTTGCTTTTCACTCATTCTTTGTAATCACTGAGCTTTCTACAAAGAGGAGATATTTTTGTATCGTGTCATTAACATACAGCCAAACAAATAAATAGAGGGAGACAGAAAAAAATGATGGCACAAGGGGGAGATGAGGGAGAGAACAAGAATGGAGGAACCAGAAAAGCAAGTTGGCCAACCTCCAAGAGCTGGATGTTTCCATAGCCAAAGGGACAGGAGCGAGACCGGGAGCATTTTCGTTTCCTCACAAAGGCTTCATTCCCAAAAGAAAACAGTGTCAGCATTTGGAGAAATGAAGCTGATAACACAGCTCAGGTTCCACTTGCAGGACTAAGGCGGCGCCCCTGGTAATCACAGGGAGCCATGATGGCAGTAAAGGTTGGCGGTAAAGGTCGCCTGCCCACAGAAACGCCCCTGTAATTTGTATTGTAATGAACCATTACCTTAGCACAGTCATGTGCCAGGCATTTAATTGGCAAGTGCAGATGCCTGGCAGTCGACTTTAAAATTACTCCGAAATTACCCCTGTGTAATCTGGGCAACCAGGAGTGTGACCAGGGCTTCATTAGGAGGGAGTCACACATGGGGGACTGTGACATGATGTTTCTATCAGGGGCCCTGGGTGCACCTGTGTCCTGAAGCCACGGGAAGAGACCTCTGAACACTTCCCTCATCTGCTTCACATACTAGATGGCAAGTTCTTTCCTGGGGTCCTCTGTACAAAGGGGCCCACCCCAGAGCCCATTCTACTTTCCGTCTAGAGGCAAGTGAAATGGGATGTAAGGTATAAAAGCATAATTTCTTCTCAGATACCTGGAGCTGGACCCTGAGTCCCTTCTGGATTCCTCAGTTCTGTGCAGAGAGGAGAGACGTGAGCATTGGGGTGGTGTGGCTGAATGCATGTGCAGTAGCCTGCATTAAATCAGGACTTGAGGACGAGGCACAGGCCCATCTAGCACTCCCTGTTGTTGTTGGGCGTAGTTGAGTTGATGTCCGACTCATAGCGACCCTATATACACCAGGTGAAACACTATTGTCAGTGTTTCTCTGTTATTCATAGGGTTTTCAATGGCAGATTGATTTTTAAATCAACTCAACACATGCATCTATTTTCTCTCTTGACTGAAAGATTAAGAAGGCTCAACTTCACTCCTATCAGTTCCTTCCTGTGGCCTGAGACACAAAAGGGAAAGAGGACAGGAGGAAAGTTCTGGAATGCTCCTCTACTGGGGGCCCAGCCTCCTGCAAGCCTTGAGGCAGGTCAGCCTTAGCCACATCTTGGGTAAGGATGTGCCTGATTAGCTACATTTTGCAGGAGGCATGGGTGTTCACGCCCTGATAAACCCAATCTGGAGGTTTCTAACCTGTTGCAACATCAAAAGGGAATGTGAGAAAATGTAGGCTCTCTTATTTCTGCACCAAAGTTTGATCTTTTATTAATGCTTCTCTTGTTGTTGTTAGGTGCTGTCAAGCTGGGTCTGACTCATAGTTGACTCCATGTACAACAGAACTAAACACTTTCCAGTACTGTGCCATGCGCAGCACTATGCCTGTGCTTCTCTGCTGTTCATAGGGTTTTCAAAGGCAGATTGTTTCAGGATTGTTTGGGGAGTGGGCTGCCAGGTCCTTCTCTTGCTTTTGCGGCACTGGGGACCCGATCCAGTGCTTCAGAGCACACACAGCAGCACTCTACCAACTGAGCTAAACCTCAGTCTATTAATGCTTCTAAGAATCATAAATCTTTGCTGCCAATAAAACACATTTTGCCACATGTTTAACAAGTTCCACACACTGGGCAGCTTTGGTGAAAGCATGGCTCCTACTTTCTCTGGAGTAAGACCATCCAAGGAACACTTCTGATTTTCACCCCCAACAGACTAACCGCAGTAGTTACCACGTGGGGCCTAAGAACTCGTGATGCCATGGATCAGTTCTCTAAGAAATGCAGGGCTAAAAAAAGGGGCTGTAAGCACGTGCCCAATCCATTGGTTTGAAAAAATCATCAAAAGCTTCTGAAAAGGAGCAGCGTGAGCGCCAAGGGCTGTGTGGGGTGGCACAGGCAACGCTGCCAGCGTCGCGTGCTGGAGGGGGACCCAGGATGGGGTCAACACGGCAGTGCCAGACAGCTCCGCCCTCAGTGGTCAGCAGGGATCAGCACCCTCGTGGTGGCGGGGAAGTGTTTTCCTTGTGTCAAGTGGGCAGTGGAAGTAGTGAAAGCCTAAGTAAACTCTGACCAGTAGATAATGGGCCATTATAACTCTGGATGACTTCCTGAGTGGCCTGAAAAATGGCTCTCTCATTTCCTGCCTGCAGGAAAGAGAAATGCTGGGCTGACACTGTGCGCAAAGAAGGCGAGCGTGGGTGAGAACGAGAGAAGGGGAGCCAGGAAGGGCGCCCGGGCCGCAAGGTCCACGCAGGGATTTGAGGAGGGAAAGAGGAGAGAAAACGATCACGGGTCGTCAAGCCCCACGTTTCACTCATCACCCCCTGACTGCTGTGCAGCGCCCTGCCCTGCGCCCCGCCTCCAGGAGAGGAGCAGTGCAGACCCGCCTGGTCCTGCGCAGCCACTCTAGAGCGGAGCACAGAAGCCGCATGGGCGGGGCCCAAAGTGAAGGAGGCAAAGCGACCCAGCAAGAAAGGAGCGAGCAGAGAGAGGGAAAAGTCACTCTGCCGCTCCGCTCATATTTAAACAGAAAACTGCTAGGGTTGGTTTTATTCCAAGGCGCTGCCAGGAAAGAATTGGCTCACAGAAAAGCCACAGCTTCATTTTTTCCCATCTCAAGTGTCTTTCCAAGGCTCCTTTTTGCCTCAAAGGGGGCAAAACAATCTCTTATTTTTTAATTACCACAGACTATGTTTTCCTTTGTTTTTTGTTTGTTTGTTGGGTTTTTTTTTGTTGGTGGGGGTGGCTTATAACCTTTAATTAGTAGGTGTGTGCTCCCTTCTGAGTGTCTGGATGCAAGGATGCTCCAGATTGGAAATCCCTGACTTGACACTATGAACTGGAACAAATTATTCAACCTCTCTGAGCTTCACTTCCCTCAAAGGTAAAATGGAGATGATTCAGTGGAGTAACTGCAAGGCAATGCAGAAATACGATAATTCATTGAAAAATTACATAACAAGGCTCTCACAAATAGTAGCTATTATAATGCTATTAATAGTGCTTTTCAACTATTTTGGAGACATAAGGGAGGAAAGGATTGTCTGCTGGGGTGTGGGAGTGGGAAGGAAGGTAGTGACAAACCCAGAGTGGACTGTTAAGTGGCTGAGACATAAAGTAAAATGTATGTCAGCTCAAATTCTACTTCTGCCTCTGTCTCCATCAGGTCATGATGATGCCTTCCTTCCTTACTTTCAAAAACAAGAGTGAAAATGAGCTGATATAATGTATAAAAGGCTTAGCACTGAGCCAGTGGACAGGTGGCACTAATAATCACTTTCTTCTGTTCTTGAGCCTTAAATTGTTTAGCAAAACTTCACTACACACTTCTGATTTTGTGGTCCAAATAAAACCACTTTAATTCTAAATAGTCAAGGATTCTTGTCCACTTACTTCAACAATAATTTTCAGAGAGTGGAAGAAATATTATTTATGAAGCATCAATTATATACATTTGTTGTTGTTGTTGCTGTTGTTGTTGGGTGCCGTGGAGTTGTGTCCAACTCATAGCGACCCTCATAGGGTCTTCAATGGCTGATTGTTTCAGGATTGCCTTGGGAGTGGATTGCCACATCCTTCTCCCATTTTGGGGTGCTGGGAATCAAACTCGGGACCTCAGAGACTACAGAGCAGTGCTCTACCAAATGACCTAAATGCAAGTCCCTTATGTACATTATTCTTTCTTTATTATTAGGTTTTTATGATAATCCTTTAGACATAAGAACCACCGTCATTTAACAGACAATGGGCTTAGTAAGATGGAACAAATGTCAGGAGTCAGGAAGCCCATAACAGACATGGCACTTGAAGCTAGCCAATGTCTGTCTAAGCCTGGAGCTCACAAACCTTCTATGCCTCCATACAGAATCCCTGGAAAAACAGATGCATGCAAAAGACCAAAAGACAAGAACGACACCAACCTTTTACAAAATGAAAAAGATTTACGTGAATGCAGTGAAAAAAGGGCAGCTGAGCATCAGCTCTGACACCTCAGGCACCATGCAACTTATAATGTGGTGGTTAGCATTTTTGGCTAATTAATGTAGCCTTTACATTTGTAACTATAAACTGCCTGTAAAGACATTTTTACTCTAGGCAGGATGATGGTTGTCTGCTTGAGAACTGTATCTTTCTTAAGGTGTCTAGGCCCTGACTTTCTGCTGCTCAGTGATTACTGGAAGGACTAGAGCCCCAGGGCATGGAAGGCCAGAGTTTCCTTGGATTTGAGCCTCTCTTCAGTGGGGTGTCCCTGTGAAACTGTGCCTTCTTCCTGGTAATTCTCTACAGATTGTGTGCTGTGCCCGACTGTTGAAGGGCATGGGGATATATGTCACTGCCTTTAGATTGGTGGCTTAACCAGAGAGCCTGGACAGAAGGCAGCAGGTGGAAACATGGGGTCCGGGGGGAACCTGAGGTTCATCAATGCTCTCCTTAGAAAGTCTGGAACCTCTATGGCAAACTCCTCTTCCCAAGAGTAGACCTGCAAAGATCTGAGGAAACCTTTTATAACCTTTTATTTGGTCTTTTTTTTTTTTTTTTTTTTTTTGGCAATACTGAGGGGTTGTATGTTAGGGAAGTGCTCTACCTCTGAGCTGCACCCTCAGCCACCCTTTTTTTTTAATTTTGAGACAGGGCCTCAGTAAGCTGTCTATGCTGCGTTTGGTCTCAAACTCACGATCTTCCTGTCTCAGCCTGCTGATTTGCTGGGAATACAGGTGTGCACCATGGCACTCAGCTCTTCCTTAGATCTAAATTCAATTTGACCCAACTACATGATAGATATCACTCCCATGATTAGACGAGATGAAAAAGTTAAAGTTTTGAGACTGGTGGTGCACACCTGTAATCCCAGGGATTCAGGAGGCAGAGGCAGGAGGATTATAAATTCAAAGCCAGAGACAACCTGGGCAACTTAGGGAGATCTTATCTCAAGATATAAGAAAATTATGAAAGGGGCTGGAGTTGCAGCTCGGTGATGTAATGCTTGCCTAGTACTCACGAAGCCCAGGGTTCAACCCCCTAGTAAGGCAAAAAAAGAAAAAAAAAGAAAAAAAGAAGAGAGAAGAAAAGGAAAAGAAAAAAGAAAAGAAAGAAAAGGTTTTGCAAATATAATTAAGTTCCTAAATCAGTCACTTTTGGGTAAATGGAAAAGGAAATTCTTCTGGGTTTTTCTGACTCAAGCAGGTGAAGACTCATTAACAACAGACTGAGTCCTCCTGAAGGGTGGCATGGCCCTGATGACGCTGGAGAAGCAAAGGGCCATCCTATGAACTGCCTGTCAGGGGGTGGCCTCTAGACAGACCTCAGTCCTACAACCTCGAGAAATTGGATTCTACCAACAACCTGGCTGAGCTGAGAGGAGGACCAAGAGTTCCAGCCAAGAGCACCCCTTGATTACAGCCTTGTGAGCCCCTGACAACCCAGGCCCCCCATCGGTTCTACTTCACACAGGTTCTCTGGCCCCTCTTGTTGTTAGGTGCTGTTGAGTTGGTATCTGACTCATAGCAACCCTATGTGCAACAGATGATACACTACTGTCAGGGCTTCTCTGCAATTCATAGGCTTTTCAATGGCGGATTGATTTTTGGGAGTGGGTTGCCGGGTCCTTTTCCCAAGCCTACAGCACCTGTGTTCCCAGGCAGTCTCCCATCCAAGGACTTACCAGGCCCAACCCTGCTTAGCTTCCAAGATCTGACGGGATTGGATGCCACAGTGCTACAGCTGCAGGCTCTGCCCCTATAGGAGCACCTTTCTGTGTGCTTTTGTCATGGTGCAGTCACCCAAGGCAGTGTTCCTCAGAGGGATTCACACTGCTGACATAAGGCATCTGCCACAGTCTCTGGACCTCAGGATGCCGCACTGTAGTGAGCCACAAGGAGAACCCACATGAAGACCTCTCCTGGAGGTCTAGAGGGGCTGGTTGCCTATAGACGGCTCAGGAAGACAGCCCAAAGTTTCAAATGCTTTGCAGAGATCAGTTTTAGGCTGCTAGTGTTAAAGCCACATTTGTACCATTAAAATCTAAGTCTCCATGGAGCATTGCATGAATTTTTATGTTTTATAAGTTGAATTGTTTCAGTAGGTTATGTCCAAGTCCTAGCCTCTGGTACATAATTTGGAAGGAGGGTCTTGGAAGATATAATGAGGTTGCAATTGGTCATGTCTACAGCCATACCACCCTGGTGTCCGATCTCGTCAGATCTCGGAAGCTAAGAAGAATTGGGCCTGGTTAGTCCTTGGATGGGAGACATCCAGGAAATACCAGGTGGCATAGGCTTGGAAGAAGAACCTAGCAGCCCACTCTCAAAACAACCAGCCAGCAGTGGGTTCTGAAGTCATTACTGGGGGCTGAGACCAGCATAACAGAGAAAGAAAAATATATAGAACAGACAATATCCAAGTAACATTGTAAAGGCGGCATTACATCCTGGAACTTTATTAGATGGCCATATGTGTACTTTGGGATAGTAAAGTACTTCTCTCCCTTTGGTAAGATCAGAAATGTATCGAAGCCACTACACTAGTGTCATCCTGGAGCCTTTCCCATGCCAGCTCTTTGTAACCAAAGGACTAGCTCCAGAATCCCTTACAGAATAAATCAGAACACATTGCCAGCATGTTATGGAGAGAGGAAAAAAGCTTGTAAACTTTAATTTAAAAGAAAAGAAAAGAAAAGAAAGAAACCACAACTTCAGAATGACCTCTTAGCCCCCTCTCCTTCCAGAAGGTGCTGAAGGATGGTGCAATAATGGTTACTTCTAGTCCAGGGTGAATGGGGATTCAGTAATTGCCTGCTGGTCAGAGGGACATGTGAGGGCCTTGCTTTACCAATGGCAACCCCAAGGAGTACCATTCAGCAGCTACTCCCACCTCTGCACTATCCGAGGGGCAGAGGGTAGGTCAGCTCTAGTGTTGTGGGCTCCCGATCTCCTGCGTCACACTTAAGGACCTGGGCTCCATCAGGAGTCAGCAACATTCCTTCAAAGAGGAAAGTTGGATGCAGTCTACAAAAGCCTCCTTCAGACAAACAGTGTGAATAACAAAGAAAAAGATTCATGTCCCCATGCTCAGCAGTACTCTCCTCCTCTGCTTGCAGTGATGAGGAAGGAGACTGTCCACAGAGTCCAACCTCTCCGGCTGAGTCCCTGGAGCAGACGACATCAAAACATAACATCTGCTGTGGCAAATTTTGACAATCAATAACTATCCTGTTAATCATTTCCACAGCCTATCAGCACAAAGCCCTGCCAAAAGCACATTTCAAAATGGTTTTTGTTCCAATTAAATTGTAGTTGCTTTCCCCGAGCAAATATCCTCTCCTGGAAGTGTCCAAGACCAGAGTGGCAATCAGGTGTACCTCTCAAGCATTTAGAATCCAGGACTGCACGTCCATCTCTACCAGTGTGTTCTAGTGTGCAGGGAACAAGGGAAGCTTTGTGTTTATGAGGACACTTTACACTCCTGATAAACGATTGATGTCACTAGGTCAATCCCATGTCCTAGTTCAGCTGGGATGAATGCTCCACGTTTGTCCTTACCACGTCATGTTCAGTGACTGACATTTACTTTATCTAATTTTATGTTATATTCTAATTGACAAATAAAAGTTATATATCTTTATGGTGTACAATACGATGCTTTGATATTAGTACATACTGTGGAAAGGCTTAATCACGCTGATAAATGCATGCATGGCCTCACATATTTACCTTTTTATTTTGGAGAA
This sequence comes from Pedetes capensis, assembly GCA_007922755.1. Taxonomy (NCBI): domain Eukaryota; kingdom Metazoa; phylum Chordata; class Mammalia; order Rodentia; family Pedetidae; genus Pedetes; species Pedetes capensis. Next base: position 3,897 of record VMDO01021818.1, on the reverse strand, counting down.
GTGAAAACACTCAATTACTCCATTAACAATTCGGAAGTATATGGCATGTTATTAACTGTGGTAGCCACGACGTACTATAGATCTCTTGAAAACTTTTTCTCCTATTGAATAGGACCTCTTGTGTCCTTTGACCAACATCTCCTCAGTCCCACCTCCCTCTCCTGTCTCAGTCCTTGGTAACCACCCTTCTATTCTCCGCTTCTATGAATTCTACATCCTGCCTACAATGGAGACCATGCAGCACTTGCCTCTCTGTGCCCAGCTTATTACACCTAATATAATACCCTCCAGGTTCATCCATGCTGTTACAAATAACAGAATTTCCTTCTTTTTCAATATTAAATCATATTACATCCTGCATATATACCACAGCAGTGGCAAACACTTACTAAAGCAAAGTAAGAACAAACAAAAGCTCCTGATTAGTATAGCTTGGTAATGTCTTGAAATTAGGTAGCATCTTTTCAATAAATGGTGTTGGAAGAGCTACATATCATGTGGAAAAAAGCCAAAAAAGACCAAAAACAAAAAAAACAAAAAAAAAAACAAGAAAAGAGACACGACCTAAACATCACACCTTTTGTAAAATTTAACTAAAAATGGGTTACAGGTTCAAAACTATAAATCTTTCAGAAGACAATAGGAGAAAAACTTGAAGACCTAGAGTTTGGTACAGAATTCTCAGACATGACATCAAAAAACCATGACCCCTAAAAGGGAATTTTTTTTCTGATATGAGTATTTTTCTTTTGTTGGGCAGAAGACTCTTTTGAGAGGTTGAAAAGACAAGATATGGATTAGGAGTAAGTACTTGCAAGCTACAGATCCAACAAAGGAGACATATACAAAGCACATAAAGAACTCCCAGAACAGACTGAGGATCCCTGCTGGCAAGGGCCTATTCTCAGCTTTGGTGGAGACCCCTGGGGCGTGGGACCCTTCTTTCTCACAAACTTCTGAGTCTGTTCCCTGCCTTTCTCTCTGCAGGTTTTCAAGGTGCTATGAAAATCATGAAAGGCAAGAAGTAAGCAGGGCTGAGCCTAGGCAAGCCGTATTCCTTGCACATGAAACTTAAGAGGCCCCAAATTCACAATAATCAGGGTAAATGCTACTCAGTGCATGCTAAGGCTTGAATGTCTCCAATTAGGTGGGACCCAGTGGGACATTTAAATAGAAAACTGGGTCATAAGGCCTTCCTGAATGAATTAATCGACTCATGGATTAGTGGGTAATCTTGACAGTGTATCTGTTATAAAAGCCACTTTGCTGCTCTCTTGTACATACCCCTTTCCACATGATGCCCTGGGCTGCCTAGAGACTCCACAGAGTCCCACCAGTAAGAAGACCTGCTCCAGGTGTGCCCTGGAGATGTTGGGCCTCCCAGTCTCCAGAATCCAAAGCTGAATGAACCTCTATTCTTTATAAATTACGCAGCCTGTGGCATTTAGTTATAGTAAAAATAAATAAAGACCATGGAAGTATAGGTTTTTTTCAAATGAAAGCTAATGTAATAAAATTTGTACTGAACAAAACATCAAAATACAAGTGGCAAGAAGATCCATTGGCTGCCTCAGCTGTCCCTTGGATTCCGACCCTAGAAGCCAAAACAATGGAAGATAGAGACAATCCTGACATTTTCAGTTCCGTTTTCTAAACACTGTGCCCCACCCCTTCAGTGAGCACACGGTTCCTCTCCATTCCCTTTCATCCACAGCAGCCACACTCGGCCATCTCACTCCCCTGCACAGCCCAGTGTATCTCAAATGCCCACATCCTCACCCATGCTTTCTCCAAATGCAGAAGTCCCTAGGCAGGGGCATGGCGAGCACCCCTGGGGCCCTTCACATTGCTGCCTGGGACCCCCGACTCTGCACCACCTCTTCAGATGAAGCCCCTATGGGGCTGCTTTCTCTGTGCAGCATTCAGCTGGCTGGTAGCCCTGCTCCCTGTCTTCGGCCTCAGCTCAGGCTGACCAGGGTGCGGCGGCTAGGTAAAGAAGTGCTATTCCTGAAACTTCTACTTTTCATGCCACCGCTCTACTGCTCTATGAAGAAGCACAGGGAGGGACAACAGCTGTGGCCCAGAGACCCTGCACTGCCTGTGGGCTGCCCAAACCCATCTGAGGGATGTCCTCTTATCCTTCCCAGCAAGCTGCAGGTTGTGGACTTGCCACAGCACCTAAGCTCTTATGAGGACTGGCCTGGCCACTCATGCTGATGGGGAATGGAAGCCACTTAGCCCCACAGACCCAAAAGGTGTAATGTTCACACAGTCCCCAAACCAAGAAGTACATACAAAAACTTTCTGTGCATGTAGAAGGTCACATCTCAGCTGGGAGACACATTTCCTCAGGGTGTCTGAGTCTGAGGGAAGGAAGAAGAACTATAGAAACCTGTATCCTCTGGCTTAGCATAATCCACACACACTCTGTAGAAGCAAGAAAAGTAAAGTGAAAAGATTTTTGTTCTAAGGGTGCTTGACACCCCTGGAGAGAGTGCCACGGGACCTACAGGCATGGGGAATTTTCTTGCACTTTAACTCAGATGGTAGAGAGCTGCTCTGTGCACTCTGAAACCCCAGGTTCAATTCCCAACACTGCAAAAAATGGGAGAAGGACCTGGTAGCCCACTCCCAAAACAATGGGCCATCGAAAACCCTATGAACAGCAGAGAAGCACTGACACACTGCCGGGCATGGCATGGTGTCAGGGAGTATTTCGTTCTGTTGTACACAGGGTCACTATGACAGCACCTAACAACAATAATTATGTCCTTTGGGGAAGGTATCACGACAAGTGCACATGGGGTGCCTGGAGGGAAGGGACCATCACATCGCACAGAGGCAAGACCCTCAGGCCCCTCCAGCCACCAGTCGTTCTTCCTTCCTCCAGGTCAACTTGCACAGGGAAACAGGGTAAGTGCTGCAAACTTTCTAGAGGGCCATGAGGAACCCAGCCTCCCTCTGATTTGCACAGGAGATTCTAAGTTGTCCACCTGCCGCGTACTTTACCCCACAAGCCCTGGGCCCTCTCTGCCCCCTTCTACCCCACAGTATCATTGTCTCCTGACAGATAGTGCTTAACTGGCAGATCGTTACAATTGTGCAAAGCTTCATCAGCTAAGAAAGCAGAGGCATGGGTGTCAGAGCCGCTTCAGCTCTCCAGCATCAGCTCAGGGTACAACGTCCAGCTCTTTGAAGCTGCCTTAGTGGCAAAGAAAAGACAAGCCTGCCTCAGAAGGCCACCTCTTTAGCCTTTCTCTAGCAGATTTAACTGACTCAAGCACCCAGGTCTCTGCAGCCTCACAAACAAAGGCTTTCCACACTCCCGGAGGGACAGAAGCTTGTGCGCCTGCCAGGTTCCCAATTCCCAGCAGCCCAGATCCTCTAGTGGACAGCTGCTCTCTCATGGCTGGGCTGTGTGAGTTAGCTCCCCTTAGAAGTAAACACCTCTGTCATATAACCACATCACCAGCATGCTGGAAGAAATGACACCACGAAATGCAAGGCAGGTACACAGAAGGGCACCCAGTACACACACATTCCATCCTGGCAGAGAAACAAATGCAGAACAGACTTCTTTCTAAGTAAACTATCAGACCAAAGTCAGAAAGTTCAGTGGGAAAACTGTTCCATAATTTGTGATGTGCTAAATATTTAGTTATCTAGTATTTAGCCACCCTGGAAAGTAATGTCACTGTCTTAATGTAATATTTTCCCTGAAATCTCATTTGGTGGTTATCAAGGAGTTTCTATGTGCCTGTGGCTCTATGATTGGCACATTTATGTCTCTGTTAAGCACCCCACATCTGACACAGAATATCAGTCACTTAAGCTGCCACATGTGTTTTACCTGTGTTTACCAAGAATGAACAGCTGGCCTAAAGACCATTTTTAGAA
>VMDO01021817.1:20221-34726 GCA_007922755.1 Pedetes capensis | reverse complement strand
GAGGACAAATATATTTTTAATAGAGAGATGAAAGACAACCAGATACCGAAGGGAAATGCTCTTTTTTCAGTTGATAGCAAAAAGAATTTCAAAGACTGAAATAATGTATTAATTATAAACACATCTAATTCCAAAAGTTTAGTGCTTAACAAATATTTTGTGTTCATTTTGATTTTAGATAAGTCTATAGGAAATAAGAGATTTCTGAATAAATTTTAGATCCTATTTTTCCATTGGTTACAGTCTTCTGAATACATATAGATTTATTTTATGTTCTTTCTATTTTATTTTATTTTATGTTCTTTCTATTCCCTTTCCCTCCTCTCCTCTTTCCCCCAATAAGTAGGAAACTTTTTCATACTTGAGAAGACTACTTTTCATATTTTTATTTTTAAATGTATTGTCTAATAAAAAGTACTGTTGAAATTATTATAAAATTCCTAAAGAGGAACATTGCAAAACAATTTATACAAATCAAAATTAACATGAATATATAACAGCTATGCCCAAGAACAATGCTTTGTTCATAATTAAAAGTTTGAATTATTATTCAAAACTTTAATTTTTGTCACAATCCTAACTGCTGCTCTGCTCTTAAAAATCTTGCTTTGTCACTCTACTGTATTGTACTCCATATAAGACAGTATAATACTTGTGGGTAATCCAAGATAACTTTTAAATAACAATAATTCCCTGTCTCTTAACCTTTATTCAAAGTAAAGGTTAAGAAGATGATTCCCACTTCGTTAATAGTATTATTTGCAACTAACAAAATCGCCTGGTATTTTTCCTTTTGCAATGTAGTATGCGCCTGAGGATATAATCGAATATGACTATGAGTATGGGGAAACAGAATATAAAGAGGCTGAAAGTGTAACAGAGACACCTACTGTAACTGAGGAGACAATAGCACAAACAGAGGTAAAAACAAAGGAACATCTTTGTTGTGGTGTCCAGTTCTTCGTCATTCTGTGGTTCCTTATGTTGACTGTTTTTCCAACTTATCATAAACTTTTCACTCATCTAATTTTTCTCTAAAATAATAACTAGAATTTTTATTTGACAGTAACTATCCTGAAGGAATGCTGCACATTTTGCTTTTGCTTATCTTCCTTTCATCCATGCTCTTTATTTCCCTTCTTATTTTATTTATGTTTTCCATTCCATCTTTCATCACATTTTACAGAAAAAGAAATCCAATTTCACAAAGAAGATGAAGACAGTGGCCATTAACTCAAAGGAAAAGTCCAAAAAGCTTACATCCCCTAAATCTGAAAAATTTGCATCCAAGAAGAAGAAAAGTTATCAAGCAACAGCAAAAGCCAAACTAGGGGTAAAGGTAGCAACAAAAAAGCAATCAAGATCTGTCCTAGATAAGCTGGAAGATCTCTGATGATGAGTCATAGTTTTAACCCAATTAGATACTCATTTGGCTAATACTATAACCAAATTAAATCATGATTTTTACATATTTGTGATCACTTTACACATTTACTAATTCTGTTTTTTTTTATTTTATCATTAGGCAAACATTGTTGATGATTTTCAAGAATACAACTATGAAACAATGGAAAGTTATCAGACAGTAGCACCAAGGCGTGTATCTGGATCGAATGAGGTACTATTTAAAAATATTGGATTGTAATACTCTTTATTGTGTATTACCTCATATACCTAATACATTTATATTTACTTCACTCTGGAAGGATCCATGATCTCTGAAACAGTTGATGCTTTTATTCATTTAAGAAGATAAGAAAAACAAAAGCATGTTTCACTATTACTAAAACTTTATTCGAAATCAATGTCAATTCAGGTTTTGCATGACTCTTTGCTTCATGCAGATGCTAAATTAGTCAAACTGAATTAGCTGCTCTTTCTTGATTATTCCTGCTACTGAGCAAGTTATTTCAACACGTTAAAAAGAGTATTCACAAAAAAGTGAAAATTGTATCAACTGATACAATTAGAATTTTATTCCATCTGACAAATAATCATGTGTTTTAATGATAGCAAACATTTTGAGCAAATGTAGTCCTAGTAGATTTTAATGGCTATTTACATTTTCAAAGTTGTTAAAAATATAATGTTAATAATGGTTAAAATAATATATCTTAACCATTCCATTATTTTCTTTGAAAATGTTTAAGTGCAGTTAGGTACAAATTAGTCATCCTGGATTTCACATTGCATATGTATTCTAATTATGAAAAATATCAGTATAAAATTCAATTCAACCTCATTAAATATCTGGCATATATTTTTTGAATTTTATCAGGAAATGTGTATTAGAAACATGTGAGTAATTTATTTATTTGAAACCTATATGAAATGTGCACCAATGAGGCAAACTCAATAATACTTCACATGCGAACATATAATTTAGAATAGCAAACATTTAGGGTCTGAATAAAGTCTAAATTTCACCTAATCTCAATTAATAATCTTCTCATAGTGGATATGTTGACTCAAGATTTTTATTTACCTACCCAAATTTATCCAGTTCTTTTGGCTCTGGATTATACACATATAATATTCTGACCCTAGGCAATATGAAGCTTCTGTAGAAATATATATTCCTTATGTAAGAGTCCAAAAACGTTATGAATTTTGGACTTTATTATAGTTAAGTGAAAAATTAATCACCTACATATTTTCATTCACATATTATATAATACTAGTTATCTATTCAATATTACTCTATCATCTATATTCAATATATTTTAGAAAACAAGTTAGTTAACAGTGAAATTGAACAAGTCACAAGATAAATTACTTAATTTGAACCTCATCAGTCAAAAGGCATAAAATTTACATTATATATATGATTCATATTCAGGCTATTAATAGGGAATTGCTTATAAGAAAAAGAAAATTGTACTGGATTTACTCTCTCTATATGTGATGAAGTGTTACCTATGTGATTTTACTTTTAATGTTTACTCTCTACTCCTTACAAGATTATATAGTAAGATTATCTACTTCATTGTCTTAAATTTTGAGGACTATAATTTATATTTTATTTAAGGAACTCTGGTATAATAATACTCCTCTACATACAGGATACTCTGCATAATCACTGCAATGACGAATCCAATTTATATGTTATTAATATTTTACTTTAATTATATGCATATTTTAATTGGGCAAATCTTCAACTATAAAGTAAATGTCAAATTGATAAATAAGTTATTTTTCCCAATGAAAGCAAATACACATATTGACTCTATGTGAATATTTGCAATTTATTGGGAAAAGTGCTTTGAAAGCAATATTTCTTTGTACATACAAATGTACAAAAGTATTTCTTTCAATTATACTGAAAGGCTACTTTTCCAGGCCTTCAGTCTTGCTTGAATAGTAATAAAATCTCTTCTTGTCACACACTATAAAGCTGTAATTACAAATGCTTACCTTGCTTTACTAACAGTTAACTTCATGTTTTCCAATTCCTCACAACTTAAATTAATAGCCAAATCCATCTGAAGAAGTTTTTACTGAAGAATATCTAACTGGAGAGGATTATGATCCCCAGAGGACAAATTCCAAGAATACACTATATGAAAACAAGGAAATAGATGGCAGGGACTCTGATCTTCTGGTAGATGGAGATTTAGGGGAATATGATTTTTATGACTATAAAGAATATGAAGATAAACCAACAAGCCCCCCTAATGAAGAGTTTGGTCCAGGTGTACCAGCAGAAACTGATTTCACAGAAACAAGCGTAAGTCAGCATTACGCTCTGTGTCATTGTATGTCTTATTTTGTGGATGTTTTCTTGTTTATCTTGGTGCCTTTCCAGGTAAAATGAAGGTTGAGTTCTTATATTAATTATTAATACTTGAATATTTACCACTCTTAGGCCATCTTGATAGACTCTTCCCAATGGGAATCTTCCATGGTTGTATCTCCAGCCACTCTACTGGAATCATCAAATCAAAGTGTATAGTTGAATAGAATTTTACTGAAATATCTCCATCGCCGATAGAACTAAAGTATAGCCATTATTATTCTATGTGTAATTTCTGACTTTTAGACTATTTTATTGTTTAATTTGATAACTTCATAGTACTATAGAATAATCATTGAGGCTGTCTTTATCTTTCTATGATCTATGAAGCATTACTAAACATCTTTTTTCTTTTTCTTTTTTCTGTTTTTTTTTTTTTTCTTTCAGTACTAGGGAGCTGAAACCAGGACCTTGCACATACTTTGCAAGCTGTCTGCCACTGAGGCTGAACACCCAACTCCCTTTTTCTTTATTTTTTAATTGAGACAGTGTCTCTCTAAGTTATTCAGGCTGCCTCTAGCCTCAAACCAGAGATCTTCCTGCCTCTGCCTCCCAAATTGCTAGGATTATAGGCATGCACCATTGTGCTTGGCTAAGATGTCTTTTTAAAAATAGATGTCTTTATCTTTCTATGATGCGTTTGAAAGAAGCAACCGTTCAATATCTTTTTGACATTCAATAGTAATGTTTATTTACACTGACATCATTCATATTTCTATTTTTAAAAGCATATATTCTAATAGGTTGTTTTATATGCACCTAGATGATAAAATTACCTTTTTAAGAAAATTGAAAATAGATCTATTTACTTGATAATATTTTGGATGTTTTAAAATTTCTCATTCAACAGATAAATGGCCATGGTGTATATGGAGAAAAAGGACAGAAAGGAGAACCAGCAGTGGTTGAACCTGTGAGTACTGGTGTGAATACATTTTAAAGATTTGGTACAATTATTCCACTTATATTATGGAACTCTACCACCTTAAATTATTGTGTAAGTTTATATATTATCACTGAAAATCCTGATACCAAAATGGTTATAATTTGTCACACATAAATTAGTCAGTAATACCCTTTCTGACAAATTCAGTTTCAAAAAACAAAAAAATTATAGGCATATGGAATCTTGGAATTTGAAAGTGGCTGAAGTTTGTCTAGTGTAATTCTTATATTTTACAACTAAGGAAATTCAGATCCTAAATGATTCAAGTAATTTTCCTAATGATTCAAATTTTGTTAGCTGTGATATAACATGATTTTAGCTCTTCTACTTTTCAATCTTATGATTTTTTTCCCTCTGATGTATTGTTGTTATTAGGTGCTGTCAAGTTGGATCTGACTCATAGTGATCCTATGTACAACAGAACAAAATTCTTCCTGACACTGTGCCATGCCCATCACCATGTCAGTGCTTCTCTGCTATTCATAGGGTTTTAAAAGGTTGTTTCCAGATTGTTTTGAGAGTGGGCTACCAGGTTCTTATCGCATTTTTGCAGTGCTGGGGATCAAACCAGGACCTCAGAGTGCACAGAACAGCAATCTACAAATTGAGCTAAACTCCAGCCCCCTCTAATATACATGATAACATTATTAGAACTCTGTTATTTGACATAGGTGCTTATTTCTTTCAGGTACCAACTGTCATTTAATAATTTTTTAAAATTCATTTCCTGTTTTTTCCATGCTTAAATAAAGCTCTAATTCACTCCAAAAATATATTTTAAAATTTATATTGTTATTACTACTCATGATATTGGTCTGGAACACATTTTTACTAGAAAGGAATTTTACTATTTCTTCTTAGCCAGGAATTGGGGTAAACTGATGCATAAGGACTGGAGGTATTATGTTTAACAGTTTGTCTGGGAACTATGAAATCCCTTCACAAACTACAAGAACATAAAAATTAAAAAATAAAAGAAAAAGAGGGATTAAAAAGACATATTTATAAGGTCATTGTTGCCTATCTGCTCTGATACTCCAAAATCTCAGAAAACAAGCTTATGAAACATCTAATTTTCTTCCAGAATGAAATTGTACTTGTTATGAAAATGTACCACTAATTTTTAAAGTGACACTATAATTTTCAGCTGCAATCATATACTTTTTTAGAATTGAGTTCTTGGCCTGAATAGTATTCTACTGAATTAGTCAACTGTCTTTTCTGTCTCTTTAAACTATATATTTTCCACATCTTCCTGCTATAACTTTTACTCTATTTTTTCTCATTACATACCTGGCTGAATGCAGCAAGCAGCAACCACCATATGGCCTGAACATTTGGCCTTTTTGATATTTCCTAAGCCACGTTTATTAGTCCATTACTTTTAAACTCCACCTTTCTCAAGTCTTCAAGACAAGGTCAGAACTTGCACAAGGTTTTTACAAGACTGGAAATTGAATGGTCTCTACTCTAATGCCTAATAGAGTCTTCATTTTCCTCTGAAATCCTGTGAGCCCCATTTGCATTTCTGTATGCTGGAGAGTTCAGGTTCTCCTTACACTCACCAGAACTGCCTCTCAAACCTTCCACTGCATTTCCGAACTCTACCAGACTCTTCCCACAAACATGTTACAAAAATGGCCTAAAAACCACATGGTTAGATTTCTGCACAGCAATGACGCTACTGTCTGGTACTGGTTTTCTTTATTGGTCAGCTGTTGTCACTCTAGCAAGAGAAACCAACTAGAACAAACTCATGGGGGAAGACATTTATTGGACACAGTTAGAGGATCAGTCTATAATGGCAGAAGGACAAGTAGGGCAGCAGTTGATGGCAGGGCCCATGGCAGAAGACCTCAAAGCCTCACAGAGCAGGAGGCAGAGAGATTCCTGGAACCACAAGTCTGGGGAAAAAATCTCCAAAGGCCCACCTACAACAACCTCTTGTACAAAGCTGAGTCATGCCTCCCAAAGTTATATGACCTCCACAAATAGCCCTACCACCTGGGGACCAAACATTAAAGCAAATGACGTTTGAGGGACCTTTTATATTCAAACCATGACATCTATTCTCTGACTTATTTCATATTTTATCCATATTTCATTTGTCTGGAGTTTTCTCTCCTTTCCCTAAATTAAAGTGCTTAGGTATCATTTACTTCCATTCATTCAGTTACACAGTGAATATTTATTAAGTTTCTGTTTTGTATTAGGCACTATTCTGAGTGCTAGGGAAAACACAAATATCTTGCATACTCTTCTTGGGAGCACTTTAACATATTCTCCTTTGTAATGTTATTTGAGTATTTATTTCCTCCCCAATTTGTTCCTAGATTCTCTAAGAGCAGAGACTTGGCCTCTATCACTTTCTATTTCTTCCTTTTCCAATTCAAACATATTCATAATTGATTTTATATAAAAGGAATAGGAAATTCACTTTTTAAAGCGCGATAGTGTAGTGTTCTCTTGTCACATAGTTGAGTCCTGAAGGTTACATTTCACAGTATTTATATTCTATCTGAGGGATGGGTTTAGCTCAGTTGATAGAGCACTTGCTCTGCAGTCTCTGAGGTCTCAAGTTTGATTCCTGGCACCACAAAAATGGGAGAAGGATGTGGCAGTCCACTCCTGAGACAATCCTGAAACAACCATTGAAAACCCTAGGAGGGTCACTATGAGTCGGACACAACTCCACAACAATATATTCTTTTTTTTGTTATAGGGTATGCTTGTTGAAGGACCACCTGGGCCAGCAGGACCTGCGGTATGTAAATAATTTATCATTATTTTTGTCTTGATTTTTAATTATCAAATGTAATATTTCTATTATTGGGTTTGTATATTTTAGACTAAGTTGAATATTGAACTCTAGAAGTGAATATTTAAAGGCATTTATGGACTTGAACTGCTGTTTGATTGGCTATTCAAGTGAATTCTCTTGAGAGTACTGTAATTAAAGTTTGCTTCAAATATTTTTGTTGGTTAAATACTGCTTTTCCAACCAATTTTCATCTTTCAACTTGATAACTATAAACATTAAGAAAAGGCTTTGTGTTTGTTGGTTTGTTTTCCATTTTTATTCTTTTCTCATTAGATACCCTAAGCCATCTTTGACCTCAAACTCACTATCAGCCAGAAATTAATGATCTCCTCAGCCTCCTGAGTGCTAGATTTATAAGCATGCACCACCATGCTTGGCTTCATTCTTCTTTTTGTTGAGAAATAATTATATCAGTGCACAAAACTGAGAATTCTAGATAGACTCTTGCTATTTTATCTGTACTTCTTCCACATGGAGTAATTATCAGATTCCATTGTTGTTTCCTGATAAAGCTGATATCATTCAGTGTGTCATTATTCTCACGTACTTGAACTAATCAGACCTTGCAAGAAGTCCTCTGTTTTATTGTGGAATGAACTAAATTTTCATATCAAATAATGTATGCTATTGATGCTTTCATATACTTATTAAACAAAATATAAAATCCTGACAAGCTAAAGGAGTATTTCTACATCTCCAGCTTTGCTGTCACATTTTTTGAGGTCTAATCTTATGAAAATATCATTTCTTCAAGGAAGAACTTGGAACAACTTCAACTTCAGGGACTTTACATTGGCATGCATTCATTTCCTGTTTTCCTTGGGATGTTTCCCTCACCTTGAGAGCAGCTTTATAAAGGAACAGTTGTGCTATCTGCAAAGTGGTTCCTATATGCTGTCTTTTCACAGCCCAATTATTTGGGAATCAAGAAAATAATTATAAAATAAAAATGAGGTGTTCCTTGATTTTAGATGGGTGAATTTGCCTGAATACTAAAGAAATTAGAGTTGACTCAGATCATGATTTGTTTCTCTGTAGGGTCTTATGGGTCCTCCAGGTCTACAAGGCCCCTCTGGACCCCCTGGTGACCCTGGTGATAGGGTAAGTGAAGAATCATCTCACAAAAGCAAGTAACAGATTTAAAAATTTAAAGTATATTCTACAATTTTAACATATTATCTTTCTTGTAGGTTGGAGGAATGGGGGTGAAAAGTCTAAGAATTCAATGTTGTGCAACATTTTGGTTAACTTGTTAAATTATTATTATTATTATTGGAAATTTTAAATGTACAACTTAATGGATTTCATTCTGACATGTATTTCATTGTGACATTTCCATATATGCGTTTCATTGTACATTGCTCACATAACTTCCCCCTTACCCTCTCCTGCCCCTCCTTCCCCATCTCCCACCCCTCCCCACCAATGGCCTCCTTTCTACTTATATGTCTTTTTGTGGGAATATTTATCTATACACATACATCCCGATTTTGATTTAAATCCTAACTTTTTTCTATAGTGATCTATCTTTTTACATTCTCAGCAATGTTACATGAATAATCTAGTCCTTTTGCATTATTGCCATCCTTTGGTATTATTGGTGTTATTATTTCCTGAACTATTAAAGTTGGGCTGTTCACTTTGAGGTTGACCTCTCTCCTTCCTCGCTCCTCAATGGCCCTTCTCCAACTCTCATCTTCTCCTATCCTCACTTCCTTGTGCTAGATCTCTCCATTCTTCTTTCTGCTCCTTAAATTGTCCCTTCTACACTAAGTTTACATGAGCTTTTTATTATGTTTCAATTTATGTATAGGATGTTTTCCTTCTTTTAAGTTTCATTCAGCTCCCACATATGAGTGAGAACATGTGGTATTTCTCTTTTTGGGCTTGTGTTCATTCACCTAAGATAATTTTCTCCAATTCCATCCATTTTGATGCAAATGACATTATTTCATTTTTTTATTGCTGAGTAGTATTCCATTGTGTATATGTAGCATAAGTTTTTTATCCATTCTTCTGTTGATGGGCACTTTGGCTGATTCCATATCCTTGCTATTGACCCAAAAGGAGATGAGTCATCATACCACAGAGACACCTGCATGTCCATGTTCAATGCAGCACTTTTCACAATTGCAAGGATGTGGAATCAACCAAAATTAAATTATTATTTAAAAGTTAAGATAAAGAATATTTCTGTCTATAATTACTGAGCCATTTTGTTTTCCATCAATTTGCGCCTCTAGATGATCCTGTTACATTATATTTGGTTCTTTAACTTTGAATTCCAGAAATGTTTTCCTGTCGTTTCCATGGGTATTTAATTGACTGCTGTTAGAATGAGTTAATAAATCTGAATTCCTCCCTGGAGATCAAGGTCTGGGTTACTTGATGCAGTAATTTATTTGTGTTAAAGATCTCCAAGTTCTTCTTGTAAAGTAGCTTTCCTTTTTTGTTTGTTTTGTTTGTTTGTTTTTCCTCACCCTTGAGCAGACAATAATTTTTGTTTTGTTTTGTTTTGTTTGTTTTCCTTCTCTTCTTTTACAAATAGTGGATCAGAGATGTAATCAAGTTATATTTTTATATATTTACAATTGAAAAAGTCAACATTTTAAAAGAGTTTAAACATTTCAGAAAGTTTTGTCTGGTTGAGAGAGTTACTTAATATTAGGGGATGTAAGCAGTATGTTATACAAACTTTTTCTTTCTTTTCTCTTTTTTTTTTAAAGTGACACATAGATCCAACCTTTTTATAGGATTGTTTTCCTTATAATTTTGATTCAGCTCCCACATATGAGTGAGAACATGTGGTGTTTCTCTTTCTGAGCTTGTGTTCGTTCACTTAAAATAATTTTCTCTAATTCTATCCATTTTGTTGTGAATGGTCTCATTTCATTTTTTTGATTGCTGAATAGTATTCCACTGCGTATATGTACCATAGATTTTACCAACTACAAACAGGAAGAGAAGGAATTTTTTTTTTTCGGTATTAAGGGTTGAACCCAGGGCCTTGTGCTTGCATGCTTTGTAGGTGCTGGACCACTGATCTGCACCCCCAGCCCCCCCCTTTTTTTTTCTTTTTGAGATAGGGTTTCGCTAAATTATGCAGACTGTCTCTGGTCTAGAACTTTCAGTCCTCCAGCTCTGCCTCCCAAATCGCGGGGATTACAGGTGTGCGCCAATGCACCCAGCTAATAAACTTTCATGTCTTTTACGTTTTCTGCCTAATATCATTTATCTAGTTTGATGAAGATATTTAGTTTTTATCAGGCACTTTAATTTTTCCTTATTTTTAAATTCTATCTCATAAATCCCTTTGGATTCTGTAATCTGTTGACCTTAACACACTATTCCTGGTAATCAGTTCTCTATACTGTGCTCTAAATGATCTAACAAATATAGGAAATACTTTATTAAAAGGAATATTAGATTTGCTAGAATTTCTTTATGTAAGCTGTTAAATTTTAAAATTCCTTAAAGCTTGTAGAGAACGTATTTAAATAATATTTTAATGAAATGTAGTCTTGCCAGTCTGGATTCACTGTTGCCTCTTTTCTGAGAGTTAATTTTTAATAATTACCATTTGATAATTGCTAAAATTTTATATTAAGTAGATGATTTGAGTTGTATCCTTTTTATCTATTATTGATTAATTTTAGAATTTGTCACCTTCCCTGTAAGTATGACTTGGTTGTGTAGAAACACATCTCTTTTTGTTGAAAGCTTATAGACATATACTTCATATCCAAGAGTGACCTACTCAGATGCAGATGCATGTACATGGATAGATAGATCTCTGTGATCACATACATAAATGTTGTTAACAGATCTAAACTTCTATAGGTACAGATGTGTGCACACACACATACACACACTGAATATTTCTTATCAAAAGAATTCAAAATAAATTAATGATTACCTAAGACTAAATCTGGCCTGCAGCCATACCACTGTGGCATCTGATCCCATCAGATCTCTGAAGCTAAGCAGGGTTGCACCTGGTTAGTACTTGGATGGGAGACCACCTGGGAACACCAGATGCTGTAGGCTTGGGGGAAGGACCTGGCAACTCACTCCAAAAAAACAATCAGCAATTGAAAACTCTATGAATAGCAGAGAAGCACTGACAATAGTGTTTCACTGACTCGACAGCACTTAACAACAAGAGTAAATTTACCATGTTGGCCTTAACATGTTAAGGTTAGTAATTATATTAATATATATTATGAAGATAGTATTGAAAGTAACCAGAAGATATACTTAATGTATTTAATAAATTAAATAGATGCTATTTAAATATCTATTAAATAATGCTTAAAGATATCTTAAATTTGTTCATTTAATTTAAAATACATCTTTTATCGTTTAATTAATTCATACTTTTAACTATAAGAGCCTAACTTGATTCACTTGTTTTTCTCAGACTGATTCTCTTCAGTATGTGTGTGTGTGTGTGTATATATATATGTGTGTGTGTGTGTGTGTGTGTGAATTCTTTATCTTGTACACTTTGAAGATACAAAGAAACTAAGCAGAATTCATGTCTGACTTAGATTGTACATTAATAACCATGCTTGCTTGTTTTCTTTCTTTCTTTCTCTTCCTTTCTCCTTCCTTCCTTCCTTCCTTCCTTCCTTCCTTCCTTTCTTTCTTTCTTTCTTTCTTTCTTTCTTTCTTTCCTCCCTTCCTTCTTTCTTTCCTTCCTTCCTTCCTTCCTTCCTTGGTAATGGGGATTGATCCTAGGGCCTTGCACTAAGCAAGCACTCTACCACTGAGGTAAATCCCCAACCCTTTTCTTTAATTTTTATTTAAAAACAGAGTCTCCCTAAGTTGCACAGATTGTCTCTGGCTTCAAACATTTGATCCTCCTGTCTCAGCCTCCTGAGTCACTGGCATCCTGCTAATAACTAAGCTTTATTAAAGTCCTCTAAAACTAGTGCAATGAAATAAATCCTTTCTAGGTATACATACCAAGACAGAATTCAACAATTTGGTGAGGGCAAATGCAAATTAGAAGTTGTAAACATGTTATTACAAGTTATTCTACTTTGAACAAATTTTATTATGTATTCATTTTGTTTATTTCATTTATATCCCTAGGGCCCCCCAGGGCGTCCTGGCTTACCAGGTGCTGATGGTCTCCCTGGTCCTCCTGGTACCATGTTAATGTTACCGGTATGTTTTTTGTTTGTTGTTTTTTCAAACAATAGAGATGATTATATGTCTCACCATCATGTAACTGAAAAATAATGTTTAAACATCTATAATAAACTGAAAAACATTCTATGAGGAGGAGGTAGAGATACACAAAATCAAGCAGTCTTTGGAAATTAGATGAAGGTTTAGTGAACATAATCTTGTAAAGATCAATCAGTGTACTAAAATCATTTCATTGTTTGATCACTTTTTCTGGCAATGACGTTTTTCTTAATATTTCTAGTCCTGTGATTTATTCAAGGTTGTATCACTAATATGTCATTTAACATAACATTAGAATACTATTTACTGCAATATTGATTACAGTTGATACTTTATTAAGAGGTTATGTCTCCAGTGTTCTTATTCATTCCTCAGAAATGATTTGCTTTACTGTTAGTAGTCCTTTGTAAATTTTTTGTTGTTCTAGAGCTATGGGGAAAAAAGTACTTGATTTATCAGTTTAAATGTAATAGAGTTTAAAGAAACAAAGTGAAAAATTGACTCACATTGCATTTTGAGTTAAAATTAAGCCATAGCTTTAGAATTTTATGGAAAGATATAGAGAGGATCAGTTTTCTGTATAATTGCTAAAGAATGGATCAACAAAATAAATATATTTCTGTATTTATGGAGATTTCAAAAGTTTTGTTCAACACAATAGAGATGTCTATAATCATTAGTGAATTTAATACGCTGGGAAGTTTTACAAATTATGAATAGCATAGGTAGCATTTACGCAGATAAAAAAAAAGTCATGGTGATTTTTCCAGAGTAATGGAGATTATAGGATATAAAATTGGAAAAGGCTTTTTTGTCTCTTTTACAAATGTTAAAATATGGTGTAGAGAATTTCCATAAGAGGTAGAAACAGAATTAAAAACAAAAATATAGGTATTCCAACTCATTATGGAGTTACTTCGGACTTTTTAAAACTTCCATTTTACATTAGTGGGTTTTGTCTAGTGATTAAGACCTCTAACATGACATATTGCATAAAGGTCAGTTTTGAGCATTTTTATGTTATCTCTTCCTAGTTCCGTTATGGTGGTGATGGTTCTAAAGGACCAACCATCTCTGCTCAGGAAGCTCAGGCACAAGCCATTCTTCAACAAGCTCGGGTAAGGAAAGATAAACATGTGTTCTCATAACCTGATTCTATGTCAAAAATGTGTGTGTGTGCCTACAGAAGATGCTACCATTAGGAGCAGAATATTTCAGAATAGTATATAGAAGTTGGGAGAAGGGCCTGGCAATCTATTCCCAAGGCAATCCCGAAACAGTCAGCCATTGAAAACCCTATAAGGGTCGCTATGAGTTGGATACCGACTCGATGGCACCTAACAACAACAACAATATAGAAGTTAGAAAAATTCTAAAATTATATTTATCATTCCAGTAGAGAAAGTCATTGACTGAATATTAAATAACTGACCCCTGTGATATTTCTGTAAGTAATTCTGACAGTCTCCCACTGTACACACAATAGTCTGTATTCTAACAAAGATTATTGATAGATCTATATATATCTGGTACTTTCTATCTTTCACATCCAGTTTTTCTCTGCCAAGGCATGAATCAATGATGGTTGGATATAATTTAGAGAGTACAGTTTGAAAAAAATTTGCTCTTTTTTCTGGATTATTTAAACTTTCCCAAATAAACCATAAAACAGATAACTACTTTTATATTTTTAATTAGTTTCATTAAAATTAAAATATACAAAAGCAAATCTAAACAATAAATCAGAAG
>VMDO01021817.1:0-20121 GCA_007922755.1 Pedetes capensis | reverse complement strand
TATTGTCTTAAAAAACGTGATTATTTGAATTTAAATATTTGAGGTCACAAATCCCTCATTATATTAGTCCTCTTAACTTGCTTGAAAAATAGGTAGCAAGCATTATAATTCCAATTTTTCAGATATTTAATCTCAAGGATTAAGAAGTGTATTGTCAAAAATCTCATGGTGAGTTAGTAGTGGAATTTTGGAGATCCTATTGCTTCCATCTCATACACTATTCTAATATGATTTTATATTTATTTCCATCACAGTATTATTTTTAATATGTTGTGATAAATCTAAGTATTCATCTTTTGGACTCACTAATATTCAAAAATAGCCCACCATACTAATTTATCATCTCTCAGATTGTTTTTCCTTTGTACTCTATGTGTTCCAGCTTTTCAACCATGCTAATTTCACATTTCTAATATTCAATGTAACAACAGTGCATGTAATCAGTCTGCTATGTCCATGATTATAAAAAGCAAATATATTATTGTATAGTATTAAGTTTGACATTTATTAAAAGAAGTGTATTATTTGAACACTTCCTGTCCAGTATTGCTTTGTGTTGCCTGACTTTAATTAGCATAATTTAATTTTCCAAAAATACTTGTAGAAAATTATGATTTGAAATACCTCCAATTGTTCACCTGCAAAAATATTTTCAATGAGATTCATATCTGCACATTTATGAGTAAAAATTATATATTATTCTGAAATGTTTTTCAGAGTAGAAAATTATCAGATATTAGATTAAAATAAATTAAAATCTATTTTAACTTTTACTATTGATTAAATGATAAAATATATAACACTGTGTATAAATTTCAACAGTTTAAAACATGACTGAGAATTACATAGGTTTTTTGTCATTCTAGCAACTTGCATTTCATCAGTAACCTCTCTCTTTCTAGCATGTAGCTATTATACCTGTGTTGATCATGCATTACTTAAAAGTAGATTGTGCAAACGAATGTTGCATTTTAATATGTTCTTCCAGGAAATTATTCCTGAACTTAATATATTTTACTTTCCAGATTGCTCTGAGAGGCCCACCTGGCCCGATGGGTCTAACTGGAAGACCAGGTCCTGTGGTAGGTTACCTAGAATAATAATATATGTTAAAACTTCCAAAGTAGCAATTCCCTGCACACCTTCTGCCAGATATTGTTCATGTCTCCGGCTAATAAATATATTATTCCTATACTAATTAATGTTTGATTTTGTTTTTATTTTAAAAATTACTTCAATTTTTAATAATTCTGAGGATGTTTTTAATTAAAGGTCTTCAAATAAAATAAAATAAATGAATCACATATCCAACTCTTAATTTCTCAAACTCCATTTGTAATTTATTTGTCTAATATTCAGTTTCTATAATGCAGTTTTACATTAAATTCTTGAGATGTAGGTTTATTTAAGTAGATTTTGATGTAGGTTAAGTTTATTTAAGTATCATTAAAAGAAAAATGTGTTTGAGATTTGTGATGATTATTGCATAATGTTTGTGGCAAACAAAGTAGTTTAAACAGCAGGTTACATCCTTTTCCCAAGTGTCACTTTCAATATTAGAGAAATTACTTTTGCTGTTAGAGACTTTTGGAAAATAACAATGTTTTATGTTTTCCTTACAAGAATGCTAACAACTAAGATATTTCAATTCAGTTTTCTAAAATAACTTCAAGGATTCTGAAATACACTAAATGTTAAGCAGTGTAGCAATTAACAAACAATTCAAAAATGTCTTTCTTGAGAAAAACAGGGTTGTATTCGAACAAGGATTCTCATTAACTTTAGAATTAAGGATAAAATAATTTCTATTTTAAGTATTTGTTTCTCAGTATAAAAAGTATTTCTTCTATATTTTCATCAGATCCCATATAGTTTCAATATTCTTCTTTGAAATAAACCTATTTATAGAAGGCATTACTTTGAAAATTAAAATATTACCTGTGATGTCCAGATTATAGTATTTTACCTATATACCTCTTCGTTATGGAAAGTTTTAGCTTCCTAAAAAACTAAAGGATAGATATGGAGAGGAAAAAAGTCACATTATTTCTTTTCACCATTTTCTCTCTATTGCACTTTGTTCCCAAACATTAAGTTTTCATAGTCTCTAAAATATCTACTAATTCTAGAGTCTAAAAAAAAATCATACATTAAGATTTAGAAAACAAAGTCTACATCAATATTTTAACATAAATACTCACATTCTTCCAATGAAAAAGTATTTTTTTCAACTGTTTTTCTCTCGTCAGTCTTGTGGACAAATTGAAATCCCTACTATAAAATATTCTTGTTTTTAATATATTTTGTTACTTTCAGTTATTGTATGACAATTTTTAGAATAAATGCTTGAGCAAAGTAATTATAACCTCTTGGGTAGGTAGTGCTTATAGACTAAGGATATAGTGCAGCCAATTAATTAAAAATAAACTGATCAGTTTATAATTGTATTGAATTTTGTGATAAATAATCTAATTTAATGTAAGAGCTCTTAATTTTTTTCTTACAGAATTTCAGTTGCAAAATTCTTAATTGGAAGCTTTGAGACTCATTATTCTAATTTTCAAAATTAGAAAATTTATGCTACTTGATGTTCTTGAGTCATATCAGTAGTTATTTTACCTTGGAGCCACCAGGAGGCTCTAGATAGCCTTTTCAGATTTAGCATAATTTTAATCTTGGTTTGATAAAATACTTGATTTAATAGAAAGTTTATTGATTTAAATAAATAAACACAATAAATAAACACAAAAAGTATACAGCTTCAGCATGAAATTCACTCTAGCTACTATGTTCATTTTTAATGTTTTAAGACTTTTAGGGAATATGAATGGCTTACTATACTTTTTAAAACTCATAACACCTTCATAAAGCAATTTAGTGTGTTTTTTTCCAATTGGTGTGCCAGGTTTTTATTGTACTGCTTAAATTATGCAAGCATTTATAAGAAGTATTTATTATAATAATTTATTATCCTGGGAAAACAAGAGTATAAAAAAATGTTTTGGCATTGTCTCAGGACAAGTATAATGATAACAGTAACATCTGTGCTGGACATTTATTACGATATAATTCAGTGTCTGAGATATATCTGGCTATAACAGTAGTAAGATTTTGCCAAATCTTTATTTTATAAATGGACTCAGTGCACACCGCTTCCCTCAAAAATGTGTTGCTTTAATACTGCCACAGTACAGTGACAAACGTCTTATTTATCACCAAAGGTGTTGTGATGGTGCATGTATAAAAGTAAATTGCAACATGATTTCATGAGTAGTTATGCATGAAAATTAAACTTTAAAATATAGCTCAGAAAGGCCAGGCGTGGTGGCGAACACCTGAATCCCAGGGACTGGGGAGCCAGAGGCAGGAGGACCACAAGTTGGAGACCAGAGGCAGTCTGTGCAATTTAGCAAGACCCTGTCTCAAAAAGTAAAAATAAATAAATAAATAAAAATAAATAAAAATGGGCTAAGGGTGCAGCTCAGTGGTACAGCACTTGCAGAGCATGCAGGCGCGAAGCCCTGGGTTCAACCCCAGTTCCATACACACACACACACACACACACACACACACACACACACACACACACACAAAATACAGCTCATACACTGAAATACAATCAATGTACTGAGAAGAGATATACTTCAAGAAAAGGAATTGAAAAGCTTATTGTATTGATTAATAAGATCATATTGACTAGATTAAAAATACCTTTGTTTATTTTAAGTGAAAATCATGGGTGAAAGGGCTTAAGTAATTGTTGGATTAATTGAGTGTATCCTCAATTTTTCTCTACAGGGGGGACCTGGTTCAGCTGGGGCCAAAGGTGAGAGTGGTGATCCAGGTCCTCAGGTAAAAGAAAATAATTTGTTCTTTTCACTTATTTACTGTACCTTACCTGTGTAGAACAGTTGAAGTATCTACTATCTCCATTATGAGTAAAGAATACATTTACATTACCTTGAAGCCCTGTCATCTCTATAATTGAAAATCTCTTGTTAGCTAGTTAACTGTTAATAATTTTATTTTAAAAATGTTTAAATTGTGGGAGGGAACAGACTTGAAAGTAATTGGCCTTTAGAATGTAGTGGCCACATATTCTACAGAGCAAAGCAAAACAGTTGCAGTTATACTTACAGTGGTCCTGCCAAGAACCTATGTTTTCTGTGGAGAGTAAATTTAGCACACTGCCTCATACATATAATCAAAAAAGCTAGATTCAAAACTTCACAGCGGTGAAGAAATTTTTAAAAATGACAAGCATATAAAGTAAAACTTTTAAAAAGACCCAAGGTTATATTTACATGTTAACAAAGTAAAATATTATTTGTCCCTTAGTGATAATAGAGCCATTACATTATGCAGTTGTACAGAACAGAGAAACAAAAAGTCATGTTGTATTTTTTTTTTTTCTTCTGTACTTGAATGTTGACACAGGGCCTCCCACATACATACCTTGCAAATGCTCAGCCACTGGGCTGCACACTCAGCCCATTTTTTGTTTTCTATTTTGTGATAAGGTGATAGGGTTTCACTAAGTTAAGCAGGTAAGCAGGCTGCCTCTGCCCTCGAACTTGCGATCCTCCTGCCTCTGCCCCCCAAGTCACTGGTACTACAGGTGTGTGCCACTGTGCCTGGCTAAAATGCATCCATTTTTAAATGAAAATGCTCTCCAATATTCCACAAACATATTAAACGAATATAAATTTACATTGGGATGGAAGAGCTTCTAAGTGGTCATCCACTCATTTTTTTCTTTTAAAATTAATTTTATTTAAAAATATTATAAGGAAAAATTGAATCATAGTGCACATATAGTCTTTGTAACTACCATTTCAGTCATAATGATAGAAACACTATAACTCCAGTTTCTTAGTAACACCAATTTATAGAGTTTATAGTTGTCTAGTGACCCCTGCCCATCCCCTAACAACTGGTAACCATTGATCTGTTTTTCATCTCTAAAGTTTTATATTTTTAAGAATTTCTTGTAAACTATACCTTGAAAGTATACCTGATGTAAACATTTAGCCTGGCTCCTTTGATATAGCATGATTCTTGGAGATTCATCAAAGTTAAGTGCATCAGTCGTGCATTCTTTTTGTTACAGAGCAGTATTGCATTATGTGGATGAATCACAGCTTTTTTTTTTTTTTTTTTTTTTTTTTTTTTTTGTGGTACTGGGTGTTGAACCCAGGGCCTCGAGCTTGCATGCTCTGCAAGTGCTGGACCACTGAGCTGCACCCTCAGCCCCCACCTCTTTTTTTTTTTTTTAACTTTTTGAGACAAGGTCTCGTTAAATTACGCAGACTGCCTCTGGTCTCGAACTTGGGATCCTCCTGCCACCACCTCCTGAGCCGCTGGGATTACAGGCGTGCGCCACCAAACCCAGCTCCTAATCACAGTTTATTTTGAAATGAGAAAAGAATCCAAAGAAACTTGATAAGTGTGTTTGGCTGACTCTAGGTATGGCTGGCAACTTTCCTTCTCATGTTTGGTTAGCATTGCCATAAAGGATGGAAAATATTTGCCCGGTACCTGGAAATTGCATGAAAATATTAAAATACATGACTTGAAAATCTAGGATGTTTTTTATTTTGCAGTTTGTGTGACCTTTTCTTCTTTTAAATCAAACTCATCTCTTTACAAAATGGATGTATCTGAAAACATGCTACAGCAATGTCAGTGGATTTTTCAATTTTCATTGATTCCCCAAGTCTAGAGAGCTACGTGATATCAAAGGAAGGGTAATTTTCAGGAACAACTAGAAACATTTGTCTTATCATTGTCCTTTGTCTTCCTACTGGTTTAGGGTGGAGTCCTCCACTGCATCACTTTTTTAAAAAGCTGTATGCTTTCACCTCTAATCACTAGCCAATCTTATCTTCATATTTCCAGACTCAACATTTGATAGTGATCATAAAAATTATTTGTAATTTGTAATGTAGATTTATTTCATTTTGTACTATATTCAACATATACAACTTGATTAAATTAATGTTGAAAAGGGTATAGTTAACTAAATATAAAGGCATATATAAAACTTACTTAACTAAATATAAAGGCCTATATGTAACAAGTTCCATTGGAACTACATATGCTCTATTATCAGCAATGTAATTATTTTAAAATATGTTTATCAATGTATGTATATCAGTATTATGTTGCATCAGTACTAAACACAATGATAATGTGTGGAGAATTTTTAACCTTCAGCCTAACAGGGCATAATCGAAAAAGTGGTCCTCCTGCATTTTGCAGCTGATTGAAAAGGCATGTACCAGGCAGGAGTATTCAGTTAAAACAGACTTAGTTGAACATTCAACTACGAGACAAGGGAATTCTAATTCAGTATGATAACTGCAATGAAAATACAAAGTTTCTAGGACAGAACATCCAAAAAATGAAGAGTAAAAGGAAGGGAAACGGCTTGGAAAGAGAAGAGAATTGGGCTCAATAATATTCAGTCAACAGAAATGTGAAAGTAGTGTTTTTGACAATTAATAATTGAAGGCATTCTTAAGGTTTAAAACCTATCATTATATTTCTTTTATTTAAATGTAATCTCATGTCTACACACAAACTTAATAAGTAATATTGACCTCTTTTATAAAAGCTATTTAGAAAAATTGATTCTCTTCTGTCTTAATTGAAATTTTTAAATAAATATTTTCCTTGTTTTTATAAGATTAACGTAAAGTTCAGAAGAAATCAGTTCCTAAAATCATCTCTGTTGATGTTATTGAGTTTACTGATCAAAAATTCCATGATGATTTAAATGTTTTAATACAGGGCCCTCGAGGTATTCAAGGTCCCCCTGGCCCAACAGGAAAGCCTGGAAAAAGGGTATGTCTAATTTTCCTTGTGTATTTTGAGAGTTAGCTGCAATGATCAGTTAGTTTGTTTTCTTTTGCTTTCTGTTAGTAGGACTCCTTTTGCTAAATCCTTCTTTTGGCCTTATCAGGGTCGTCCAGGTGCAGATGGAGGAAGAGGAATGCCAGGAGAACCCGGGGCAAAGGTCAGGATTTTATATATTTATACTTTCAGATCTTGTATGTTAGTTTACCGAGGAAAATTTCATATTTTAAAATAAAATTGCAGGATCTGAACTGGTACTTGACCTTCAAATTACAGTCTAGATTGTGACTAGAAATGTAATGATGATAATAATTATGATTTTACAGGGAGATCGAGGGTTTGATGGACTTCCAGGGCTGCCAGGCGACAAAGGTCACAGGGTAGGATACATTAATTACTTCTTATCAAGGAATAATAGGAATGTGATGAAACTATTTAGTATTGATGCATGTTAGGAAGTCCGAAGAAGAAAAAGAAAATTATTAGGGAATCTGTCCAGTAAGTAGTTATATCTTACAGATATTGGGAGAAGATACATAAAATGATATGTGATATTAACATAAGTTCTTTAAATATTTTTAAACATAAAAATACTCCTTTTATGCAAACATTAAGGTGGAATCTTTGTGCTTACGTACATGGAAAAGATCATACTAATAGAAGAACAAATGTAGAGATTTGATTTTGCCTCTAATTTTTTAATAATTGGTTCAATTTTCTTTTCACATTTTTTCCTGTGGAAATATACTCAGAATAAGGTATCTGTAGGTAGTCTATCACTAGTATAATATACTATAAATATATTATTTCTTTGTGATAATAATATAAACTTTCACACTGATGCAAGAATCTATACTACTCTAAGGCTAAACAAGCTACTATGCTTAATAGCAATCTAGTAGGTATTTTTAGTGGGAAATCAACAAAGAGACAATTTTAAAAAATAGATAAGCTTTGAATATTTATATATAAAGATAAGACAGCTTTCAGGTAAATTGGTAAAGAAAAAAATAATGAAAGAAAAGATATTTATAATATGTACACAATTTTATTTTTTAAAGGAACCTAAAATTCCTTTAGTCTTCCTGAATTGTGCTGACTTAATGTAAATAATTTAGAAGTATAAATATTTAAATTAAAATCATCCAAGTGTGCACATATTTAAGATAATCTTTAGCAAAATCATTTTCTTTTTTTTTTTCAATTTCTTGCCTTTTATTGAATTATCCTACTAGACCATTTAAAAGTAATTATTTTATTTTCACTTCATTTATTTATTAAAAAATGTCAGTAGGGTGCAGAGTAGTAAAGCTTTTGCTCTTTCCATATTTCTAAATTTTTGTTGTTGTTGTTGTTGTTTTTAGGTGCCATGGAGTCAGTCCAATACATAGATATCCTCTGTACAACAGAACAAAACATTCCCTAACAATGTACCAGGCCTAGCACTATATTAGTGCTTCTCTGCTATTCATAAAATTTTCAATGCCTGATTGATTTTGGGAGTGGGCTGCCAGGTCCTTCTCCCTAACCTACAGCACCTGGTGTTCCCAAGCTTTCTCCCATCCAAGTACTAACCAGTCCAGACCCTGCTTAGCTTCTGAGATCAGATGGGATAGGAGACCAGAGTGGTTCAGCTATAGACTCTAAATGCTTTAGCTTATAATAATTAAATGGCTGAAAAGTATTGTGGGCATTTATTGTATTTAAATCATTTTATTAAAAATGTAAGGAACGTTTTTCCTAGTGTACTAATATTGGTTAAAGTTGTAAAATTATAATTTGTCTGTGAAGTACTCTGAGGAAAGTAATTAAAACATAAGATTTTCCTGCCATGTGTCCTGCTGTACATAGTTAAAGTGGCTACATGATAGACTTATAAACATGCTGCTTATTTCACATGCTAATCATGTTCAACTTTATTTATTAGGGTGAAAGAGGTCCCCAAGGTCCTCCTGGTCCTCCTGGTGACGATGGAATGAGGGTATATTAAGATTTTATTTCCTTAAGTCATATTTAAAATTAAAACATAAGAGAACAATATACTGTTGAAATGATGCGTTATCTCATTAGATGCGTTATCTAATCTCACTGACCGCCCCTTTGTCAATGACAGGGAGAAGATGGAGAAGTAGGGCCACGAGGCCTTCCAGGGGAAGCTGTAAGTGATCTTTTCATTTCTCTTTAAATAATAAAATTCCTATGTTTGGGGAATAGAGACGGATGCTCTACAAATGAAGGTAGTGATAAACTTATGTAAATATAGCAATCTTACCTCAGCTAATCAAGAAAATATCATGTTAAAACATAAAATGGACTATATAGACCTCTTCCTGTGTTATAAGGAAAATCTTAAGACACAAGAGAAAAAGTGTAGAAGGTAGCATGTTGCCTGTTGAAAAACCTTACCTAGTTTTTGTTGCTGTTTTGTTTCTTTTTTTCTACTACCATCAATAGACTCTACTTATATATTTAAAATAAACCTATATTATTACCAGAAGAAACAAATGAATGAGACAGTACACACCAGATTTGAGGATTATATCATTGTAATGAGAAATCTGAACCAGATTTCTCAATATTTACTCAAAACTAGCTAACAAAGGGCTAAAGTAGAAAAAGTCCTCTTAATTTAAATCTTAATTTGTTCCATTAGAAAGCCTGTTAGGTCAACTGTATTCAAGAAAATAGGAAAGAAAGTAAATTATTGTATTATCTTTTATAAAGAAGGAAAAGAAGAAGGCACAGTGAGGCATGCCTGGAATCCCAGCAACTCTATAGGCAGAGGCAGGAGGGTTATAAATTTGAAGCCGGAGGCAGCCTAGGTAACTTAGTAAGACCCTGACTCAAAAAAAAAAAAAAAAAAAAAAAAATTAAGGGGTTGGGAGTGCAGCTCAGTGGTAGAACACTTGCAAAGTATGCACAAGGCCCTTGGTTCAGCCCCCCCAGTAATCCTCTCCTCAAAAAAAGAAAAAAAAAAAAAAGAATAAAGAAAAAGAAAGAAAAGAAGAAGAAGAGGTAAAGGAGGGGAAGAGAAGGGAAACCCAATTTAAGTAGTAATAATTTAAGAAATCTTCTATCAAAAAAACGGCTTCTACATGCCACATGTATAGATATCCAGCTATTTCTTTCCCTCAACAAATGCTCCCTAAGATGGAATTTACCTAAATGGAAAATAAATGAGAATCAGGGCTATTTTATTTGCATAGTCTGATTGCATTATAAGAGTCAGGGTTGCCATTCAAATCAGAAAATGACACAAAAGTGCCTTATTAAAAGTATTAAACAACTTTATCTTCTTAAAATTTCCTTAGTGACCCACGTGTCATACAATGTCAATACCGAATCACATCAAAGATACACAATGTCTTTACTTTTTATTTTTTACCTTTGGGTTGAGCCCAGGGCTTCACGCATGCTAGGCAAATGCCGTACAATGGAGCTGTGTCCCAGCCCTTTCCTTTATTTTCTATTTGAGACAGGGTCCTGCTGAGTTGTACAGACTGCCTCTGGCCTCCTTTGATCCTCCTGCCTCAAGCTACTGGGTTTCTGGGATTACAGGCATGTGTCACAGGACCTCTGTTTAAGATTCACAATTTGGGTACTCAAGATTTGTTGCCAGGCACAAAGAGGCCCCATCTTGTAAACAAAATAATTTAAAAATGGGCCCAGAAAGGAACTTCTAGGAACCTGAGGATAATTTATTGGAGTTAGCAACAGGGAGAAAGCCATCAGCCTCAGGGTGCACGTGCTAGGGATTGGAAATGAAAGACGTGCAAGAACAAGTTCCCACTTTCTCTGTAAGAAATCAGGTGGCAGACAGGCCTGCATCCAAAGAACTGGAGAAACCCCAAAGGAATTGTGGTCCTTAGGCAGCATCCTACTACAGGTAGGATGCTTTTCCAGGAAAAGAAGAGAGAGATGGAGGGGGGGGGGGCAGCCACCAGTAAAAGAAAAAGGAAAGTTTTTAAAAGCAGGAGATACATCTTGAAGACAAGGTAAGGTACACCCAGAAATAGGACCCAAGAGTCTTGGTTCCCCTCATTTCATGTTGAATATCTACTTGTGATCCATCCAGTATGGCTGGGTCTGAAACTAAAGATCTAGGGGAGATAATTAACTTTTTGATTAAGATTTTAAAGTGAGCCAAGTATGTATTGTCAGTTTACCTTTTGACTTTGGGGCCAACCAGGAATCCCACAATTAACTGAATCTCTTATCAGTGTGTCTTCTAGTTTTGAGTCAGTAAAGAGTATAATTTAGTTTAATTCTTTTTGGATGGCCCAAGAGCTATTTTGTGTGGCCTCAGGAATAACAAACCCACCTCTTTAGCTGAGGGAAGATTATTATGGTATTTTTACTTTGTAGTTAGCTAGGAGTTATTTTGTGTGACTTCGGACTCTGGATGTACCTGAGATAGGAAGGAATAATAACTAACTGCATTTATAGGTTATCAGTTTACATTTTAGTTTAGAGTACACAAAAATTGTAGCATCTGTTATTTGTAAACAAACTGTGGTCCTTTATCACTTACTGAGAGACCAGTGAGGTTAACATTTAACCTATCAATGAAAGTCTAGCACTTGTAAGTAAATTACAGCCACTTTGGGCCTCTTCCACTAAAGCTCCTAAAGTCAGCCTCCTTTGCCAATTTTCCTAACTCCTTACCTAACAAACAGACTCACTTTTGTCCATTCTGGCCTTTGTGTCAGCATAAACACTAGATATTTAACATCACTTTCAGTGTAGTAAGAGAAAATATGCAAATATTTTACTCTAAATTTGTATTAGAATTTTTTTTTCAAAGGAAGAGGCACATTTTGAGGACATTTCTCATGAACTTTTTTTCCCTCCTTTCTAGGGCCCTCGAGGTCTGCTGGGACCACGGGGAACTCCAGGACCTCCAGGACAGCCTGTATGTATTGTTGGAAACATCCTGGGTTTTCTAGGGAAAGCTTGTTGCCAAACTGTCAACTGAGAGGCTATGAAAACTCAAAGGCCAAGAGTTTACTGACTTAGTACAGTCTAACTTCTAAGGATGCGGCCTATCAGTTTAACTGATTATTCCCTCCCTCTTTATTTGGCTCTTCCTTCTAGTCTATCTCATTTACAGTTTTCATGATAAATCTATGGCACACAGTGGAAAATGATGCTAGACTATCTCCAGTGTGTACATAGATGGAGAGTAGGGGCTTTATGTCATTATCATTAAATTTTAAATTCTCCTTTTCATTTAATCCTAAAAGCATTTCTTGTCACTTTAAGGTAGCTGGTGATATGATATTAGACTAGATTTTTAAATTTTCTCTTTTAGTATTTAAATGTTTAAGCAACCACACATATGTTCTTTTTCTTCATTGAAGGGTATTGCAGGTGTAGATGGCCCCCCAGGACCAAAAGGGAACATGGTACGTAATAAACATCCATAAACACATCTCTGCAATCCTAACACTAACCATTTTTGTTTGGCTAAATTTAAAATAAGCTTTTTTTTTTTTTTTTGAGACAGGGTCTCGCTAAATTATGCAGACTGCCTCTGGTCTTGCATTTGTGATCCTCCTGCCTCTGCCTCCAGAGTCGCTGGGATTATAGGCGTGCGCCACTGTGCCGGTTCAAAATAAACATTTCTTAAACATTTCTTATAACATGTTGCTAAATATATTATCTACTGCTCATATTGATATTTTATAATATTTTGCAGACTCTCTCTTAAGGGAAAACTGATTTGGGGGCTATTTCAGTTGACAAGAAATTACTTGCTTTGCAAAAAAGCCTTTTTAAACACTTTATATGTTCCTATGCCAGGGTCCCCAAGGGGAGCCTGGACCTCCAGGTCAGCAAGGGAATCCAGGACCTCAAGTAAGTCTAAGCCACTATAGCTCTCAGGGGATAATGGGTTATGTTTTAAAGAAAATTGACAGCCTCAAATTTTTCTATGGAAAGGTAAAAATGTTTCAAATGTGAATGTAGGAAGCTATATCTTATCTTGCCACTTTCTTTTTCTTTCTATTTTTAAATTAATTTTTTTTATTTGAGTAAACGTGCCAAGGTCCCTTTCTTCCAAAAGAAAAATGAGTCATTCAGCATTCACTGAATGCCAGGATGAATAGCCACACCTGTAGGAGTGTTCTGAATAGATTCACATTACAGTCCCTTTGCAAGATGAGTCGCTTGTGTAAAACTCCTCAGTGTTCCAAAACTCTCTGGGGAGTGCATCGGCTGTGTGTGTGTGTGTGTGTGTGTGTGTGTGTGTGTGTGTGTGTGTCTATGTGTGTCTGTGCACATGTGATTCATTTCATGTGTAGTAGAGGGCTAATAACTTACAATTTAAAAAGTATATTGATTGTGATGTGATTCCTGACATGAAATTCTTTTAAAATAGGGTCTTCCTGGTCCACAAGGTCCAATTGGTCCGCCTGGTGAAAAAGTAAGTCACTTTGTTACTCTAGTAATCCCTAGTGAACAAGTTTGGGTTAATAACCTCAGGAAGGTGGAAGGACTGCCTTCTGTTTTTGATGAACTATTTCCATAGCATAGCACATAAAGAATTAAATGAGACTTAATCCCATGAGAATACAATGTGGATAGAATTCATTTATGCATATTTATTTATTCATTTGTTTATTTATTTGCTTTTTCAGTATTAGGGGGTTGAACTCAGTACCTCCTGCATTCTAGGCTCCACCACTGAGCCACTGAGCTGCACCTATAGCCCTTTCTCTGTTTTTGTTTATTTGTTTGTTTGTTTGTTTTGATAACAGGGTTTTGCTAAATTGCACAGGGAGCCTGTGGCCTAATTAGCTTTCCAAGTCACTGGGATTACAGGAATTCATCACTGTACCCACCAATTTATACATCTTTTAAGTGTGAATGATAAAATTTTACAGTTACCATTTAGACAGCTTCTAACTGTGACATTTCTGTCTGTATTGGTTTCAGACACCAACTGGTATGAGTGAATATTTTCTCTTTATTTTGATTCTCTTTTTCCTTCTTATTATTTAAACATGTAATTACTAGTAGGTTTGCTTGTGACAAGAGTTTGTTGCAAGATCTAATTAAGAGGAAATTGTGAACTTATCTTTGTCACCATTTCTCATGACAAATAATGTTAGTAACTCAGTGTCTGGATCAAAATAAGAGTAAATCTTTAATTAGGGAGATGCCTTTCTCCCAGATCTCCTTTGCCAGATTCCCTGAGAAGTTCCATATTTTCTGCCACTGTAATAGCAATACAGCTGTTAGCTTGATCTTTCTAACTTCTTTCTTTCTTTCTCTTTCTTTCTTTCTTGTTTTTTTCCTTCCTTCCTTCCTACTTTGCTTCCTTCCTTCCTTCCTTTTTTGGATTTCTATGAATATACTAGTTTCTTTACACTTTCTTAAGGTATAATTTATATAACACAAAAATTCACTTCTTTTAAATATATAAGCCAATGATTTTTAGTGAACTTCCAGAGTTGTGCCATCATCTAGTTTTTAGACTATTCAAACTACTATGGGAAGAATCCTTATGCCAATTTGAGATCCCTGTTTCTACCCCATAGATCTAGAAAACTTAATTTGCTTTCTGTCTGCATAGGTTTCCTTTTTTCCTAATATTTCATATGAATGAAATATGTCAATGAATTTAATATATGAATTTAAACATATGACCAGAGGCTGGGTATGGTTGCTCATGCTTGTAAACCCAGTGACATTGGAGGGAAAGGCAAGAGTATATCAAGTTCAAGGCCAGAGAAAATTACCAAGATCCTGTCTCAAAAGAGAAATTTAAAAATTGGCTAGGGGTGTAGCTCAGTGGTAGAATGCTTGCAAAAAGCATGAATGAGACCCTGGGTTTAATTCTCCAGTATCAAAAAGCAAACAAGTAAACATATGAGTGAAAGAAAAATGACCTTTATGTCTGTCTTTTTCCATTTGATAATGTTTTTGAGGTGTATCCATGTTGTTGCATGTATCAATTCTTTGATCCTTTTCGCTGACAAATAATTTTACATTCAGATGGCTGCTTACTTGTACAGCCATTAGTGGTCATATGGATAGTCTATGCTTTTTGGGTCTTAGATAATTTATGCTTTTTGGCTTTAACCCTATAATCATGCTGCTGTGAATATTTGCATTCAAGTGCTTGCATGGTCATGTTTTAGTTTTTCTTTGGTAGATACTCAGCAGTGCTGGATTATGTAGTAAATACATGTTTATCGTTTTAAGGTGTTTCTAAACTTCTTCCCCCCTGTGGTACTTGGAGTTTGAACCCAG
The DNA here is from genome assembly GCA_007922755.1 of Pedetes capensis. Taxonomy (NCBI): domain Eukaryota; kingdom Metazoa; phylum Chordata; class Mammalia; order Rodentia; family Pedetidae; genus Pedetes; species Pedetes capensis. The sequence goes on along the minus strand of VMDO01021817.1, from coordinate 5,007 downwards.
GGCCTCATGAATGCTTTGCAAGCACTCTACCACTGAGCTGCACCCCTAGCCCACTTTTTCATTTTTCATTTTGAGACAGAGTCTCAATAAGTTACACGGGCTGCCTCTGCCCTCAAACCTACGATCCTCCTGCCTCTGCCTCCTGAGCAGCTGGGATGATAGGCGTGAGCCATGGCACCCAGCTTCAAACTTTTTCTAAATGGCTACACCGTTATTTTTTTCCTTTTTCCCCCAGCAATATATGGAGATACTGGTTTCTCCACATCCTCACTAATACTTGTATCCCTTCTTAACTATGTTCATTGTTGTTGGTGTGAAATGGTGTTTCACTGTGATTTTCATTTCCAGTTCCCTGATCAGTAGTGACATTGAAGATCTTTTCATGTGCTTACTGACTATTTCTATAATTTCTTTCTTAAAATATCTATTCAAATCCCAGGGTAATATTGTAATTAGGTAGTTTATCTTATTATTGAATTGAAAGAGTTAATGTATGAAATTTAAGTGATCACTGAAGTCCTTTCTTTCTGTGGGTAGTTTGTTTATGGTTGCAGTATGTTAGTGTTATTGAAACATGTGCTGTGGATTCAAGATCTTAGATTCCTTTAAGCCACTAAGCTGCATCCTCCTCAAAATTTTTCTTTAGATCTGCAATTTTAATCTGAACCATTCATCTTTTAGCTCCTCATAAACAGATTATATTTATTATAAATAACAATGACTTTAAACATGTACCTATTAAAATTTCTACCATGATTTTATTGTGTATACTCTGCATTATTAAGAGAAATTTACTTTTAGGGAAAAATGGCACATTTGAATTCCTTTTACTAACCAAAGATAAAATATAAAATTTGATGCACTGCAATATGCTGACAAGAAGAGAGCTGTTTTAAGTACATGCTGCTTCTGTCTCTCTGCTGAAAATATCCTGCTTATAAATCCAGAGACAATATTTTTCCAACAGAAGGAGGAGGAGCTCAAGAGCATGTCTGAAACATATTTTACTCATATTGTATCTATGATATATATACATACATACACACATATATAGTGTTGAATATATATTAAAAAGTAAATATTTTGATTACTTTTGAGATTACTATGATCTGTTTATTCTGGCTCAAGATCTTTGTTTCTCATAACTTAATGAATGGTAATTTTTAATTGTTTAACTGTATAATCTAACATTTAAATGTCATTTAATTAATGTCATCTATTTTCATCTCCAAGAACTTTTATATATTTTATCTGGAGTTATTATAGCCTCTTTTATTATATTTGTGATAATATATCTCATAAGATTTAAGTTAGTGGTTTAAAATGGATAAACCAAACATATTGGCTTTTGATGACATTTTGATTAAACACACTGAATATTTACTTTGATTTAATTTATGAGTTCAGAATCCAATCACTCCTATGTTAATTGCTTTACAGAAAAAAATTATGTAATTCTGTGAACTCAGTGGGAAATAGAAAGACACAAAATAAATACCTGTTAAAGCAAGGAACTTTGAAAACATGGACTTGGATCTGGATTTATTCAGATTGCAACTCTGTCACATATTAACAGATGATGGTGGTTCATGAGATGCATTGAGACAAAATAGATAATGCATATAAATTGTTTAGCATACTGCATAGAAACACCCCATAAATTTAAACTACTTTACTAAAATCTAAACGTGGCATTCATTCATCTTTATTCCTATGCCCCCAGGCAAACAGCGAGAAGTTGAAAAGGCAGACTAAATGGTCTACTATCATGATAATTCCATTTTAAAAGAGATGAATTGATTTACTTTGATTAAAAAATCATATTATAGTACAGTAGTTTTAATATTTCTTATTTATCCTCAAATATACATCAACAACACAAAAAGATCCATGTAGTATTGTTCAGTAAGTCATTGTCATAAAAATACCACATCTGCTGTTAACTAATGGATTAGTTTTGTGTCTGTGCACTACATTTTGTACTGAAGAAACAAGACCAATGTCTTGAAACTAAAAGATGAATTAAGTGACAGACAAAATGCTCCCATTAAATATTTAGTGTTTTGTAATGATTATTACATAATGTTAAATTACTTGTCTGAATATGACATTGCAGGTTGGCAAAGGGGATTGAAAACTTTAAGTCCTTTAAGTGTGATGAAATTAATTTTAGCTACAAAATCTAAGTTTTCAATTTAAAAGTTACTTTTAAAGTTTTTGCTCCATACTGACTTAACTGATACTTTCCTATAAAATTCTGTGGTATCAGTTGAGATGAGTACAATGCTGATCCTAAATTCTCTCTGAGAAAGCAAAAGTTCTAAACTATGACCAGTCTTTAGACTTGCTTATATATCCCTGCCCCTTACATTCTTTTTAAATAATAGCTAATAAATTCACCAGGAAACAACAATGACTGGGACATGATCTTAAGTTAATGTTCTCAGCAGAATGCTTAATTGTCTCCCAAGAAAGGGCACGTTGCTTGCAGTAGTGATTCTTACCATGTTCCAAGCTTACCAAGTTTCTTACTGTGTTCCAAATTTAGCATATTAAAATTTGAAGCCCCGTGTGATCTGTTAAATAGTTAATTATTTATTTTTTGTAGGTTGCATACTAGGATATGTACTTTTTACATCAAAATAGATTTATATTTCTGCCTGCCCTATGAATAGCTATCACACAATGACTTATATTAAAATATTTTAATAATTACTAGTATTTCATCACTATTACTATGGAATTACAGTCATGTGTCACTTAACATAGGACATGTTCTAAGAAAGGCATCATTAGATAATTTTGTCATTGTGTGAACCCCTTCGTGGGCATTTATGCAAACCTAGATGACATATGTCAAGAACATTATGTGGCCTCTTGTTACAATGGAGATGTGGTAAAAAGTATATTTGTGGGGCTGCTGCCAGTATAATACATGTATCATTCTTTTATTTGTTTATTTATTTTGTGGTACTCAGGGGTTGAACCCACAGCTTTAAGCGTGCTTTTTGCAAGCAGTTTACCCCGAGCCACATCCCCAGCCCATTTTTTATTTTGTATTTTAGGTTAGGGTCTCGCTGTTACACAGGCTTCTTGGCCTTGAATTTACAATCCTCCTGCCTCTGTCTCCCAAGATGCTGGGATTACAGCACTCCCAGCTATGTACCATTCTTCAGTAAACTTTTTTTTATATAAGTAGAAATATTTCACTCTAAAATAACAATAAAGAGGATAGTTTAGTAAACACAAAAACCAGTAATATGATCATTTATACTCATTATCAACATCTATGGATTCTATGCAATTGCATGGGCAATACTTGTATACAACTGGTAGCACAGTATGTGCGTTGTCACCACAAACACCTGAGTAATGAGTTGTCTTACTACATTCAGAAAGCTATGACATTACTAGGCAATAGGAATTTACAGCTCCATTATACTCCTTTGAGACCACTGTTGTATATGCTGCTATGCAGTCCATCATTGATCAAAATGTTCCAGTGGGGTTCATGACTCTATTTGAATTGGCATATATTAATATACCTCTGTTGATGGAAATATCCATCAACATGATGGACATTTAATTCTTCAATGTTGTAAGTCAATTGATTTCTGACCTATATTGTTTTTCTCTTTGTTCTTTAAGCTCCATTATATTATAACACTGAAAATCTAATTTGTTAATTTTTAAAGTACATATTTAGTACTACTAAACAAACTAAAATATATCATATTTTTGACATGATAAACTTAGTTTTCATTTTTATACAGCATTTCTCCTACATAAAATATTACAAACAAATCTATGTGCTTATCACTTATAGATGGAAGACATTGTCTCAAGTTAAAAATAATATTATTAGTATATTTCTATGCACAAAGTCAGATATTTTCATCATTTTCATTTTTTAAAATAAAATATTCTCCTTGTCTTTGTGATTAGGGACCACAAGGAAAACCAGGGCTTGGTGGACTTCCTGGTGCTGATGGGCCTCCTGTAAGTAATAACTATCTGGTCATTGATATATCCATATAAAATCTTTAAAAATAGATTTTATATGTGCTTTAGAAAGGATTATATATAGTCAGTAATAAAAGTAAGTTGAGCCAGTAATTAAGCATTGATCTCTCTAAAATACCATTTCATCATGTTGCTTCTGTATTACAAAACCTTTAATGAGTTCACCACGGCCTCTAGATAAACTCATCCTGTCATGTAGACCAGAACCTCCCAGAATCTTCTACTTTCCTACTTCCACGTGAACTATTAAACCCAAGACAGACAAATCCACTCACATTTTCCTTGGCATGCTTTAAATTTTCTATTACTATACGTTGCCTCATGTCCATTTATCTTTTGTAGAAAACTCTCATTCTCTCTTCCTTTTCAACTTGTTTCAAAGAGTTCAGGTGAAGTTTTACAACATTCATAAATTTCCTCAGATAATTTCCTTGAATATTTATTAGCCTTCAGGGATTTTCTGCATTTTTGGAAATATAGCAATATCTGTTATTTCCTTGTACATAGAAACAAATAATGTAAATATGTGGTATCTTTGTTATTTTTTTAGAAAAAATATTATTTATGCATTTTGTTCTCTTCAAACTGCTTACTCAGATTTGTGAGAGGCAAGATAGGAGATTTCTCATCCTACTTCTACTTTTTATTGAGTATAATTGTGATATAACTGTACATTTTAATTTATGGAATCTCAAGTACTTGGTTATTAACACTTAGTATTTTTGATCTTGCTATATTTTCAGACTTCCTATTCACATGTTTTATTGGTTTTTGGACACATTATTTGAATATGCAAAATATAAGTCAGATTAAGATATCCATGTAAGAATCTAATTGAGATCGAAATTGAATTATTAATGAACAAAGTATCATTTTAAGTGGTTTTTCCAAAGTATCTCAAGAATATTTTCTATTTAATGTAACATATTCACCAAATCTTTTTAAATGCCATAATTTTCAATGTTATTTAAAACTATATACATT
>VMDO01021816.1:12982-34766 GCA_007922755.1 Pedetes capensis | reverse complement strand
AATCACCTCCTAGTCTCATTAATTTATTGTCTTTTTGTTTTCTAACTGGCCAATCTCTATCTTGGTCTTAACAATTTCTGAGTTCTCCTTTCTGGGTTCACTTGTTGTTGGCTTTCTAGTGCCTTAAGATGTGTCATCAAATTATTTAATTGTGCCTCTCCAAGCTTACTGATGAAGGTGTTCATGGCTATGAACTTCCCTCTTTGAACTGACTTTGCTGTATCCCATAAATGTTGGTGGGATGTGTTTATGTCTTTGTTTGCAGAAATTTTAAAATTTTTGCTCTGACTTATTTGATGGCCCATTGATCATTTAGCAGTGTGATATTAAGTCTCCATGAATCTGTAAAGCTTCTGAAACTTTTCTTGCTTTTGACTTCTAGTTTTATTCCATTCTGATATAATATGATTCAGGGGATCATTTCTATTTTTTTTTTGTATTTGTTGAGGTGATTTTTGTGGAATAAAATGTGGTCCATCTTATAAAAACTTCCATATGGTGCTGAGAAGAATGTGAATTCCACAAATGATGTATGGAATATTCTGTAGATGTCTGTACTGTCCAGCTGGTCTATCACGCTGTTTAAGTCTGTTGTTTCTCTGCTGATCTTTTGCTTTGACAACTTGTCCCTAGGCAAAAGTGGGGTATTGAAATCTCCCATAATTATTGTGTCTGACCCAGTGTAGTCCTTTATTTCCAATAAAATTTGTTTCATGAAGATAGGTGTACCTGCATTTGCTTTATAAATATTAAATATTATTATGGGTTCCTGGTTGACTGTTCCTGCTACTAACATGTGTCCTTCTTTGTCTCTTTTGATTAGTTTGGAATTGAAGTCTAAGTCATCAGAAATTAGTATTACTATTCTTCCTTTTCTTTTGGTTCCCACATTATTGTCATATGGTTTTCCAGCCTTAATTTTCAGCCTTTTATGGTCTTTATGGATGAGGTTAGTCTCTTAAATAGAGCATATGGAGAGTTTATGTTTTTTAATCAACTAGGACTATCTATGCCTCTTGAATGGTGAGTTATGACCATTTTCCTTGAGAGTAATGAATGAGAGGAGCTTATTATTCTGCATCAATTTCATGTGTGTTAGTGTTTTTTATTCATATTTAGCCTATTGTTTTCTTAAGTTTCCGTCAAGTCTATTATTCATTCCTTTGATCTTGTATTTGGGGTTGTCTTGTCTCTCCCATATGTGGTGTGTCATTGAGCATCCTCTGCAATGATGGTTTGGTGATCATGAATCATTTAAACAAATCAATATCATGAGACGTCTTGAAATTACCATCTATTTTAAAAGATAGCTTTGCTGGGTAATGTAATCATGGTTCGCAGCTGCTCTTTTCCAGGACTTGAGTGATGCCTCACCAAGCACTTCTTGTCTTTGCGGTTGTTGTTGATAAATCAGCTGTTTTTCTGATGCGTTTCACTTTTTAAGTGAGTTGGCATTTCTCTTGTAGCTTTTACAATAGTTTCTTTGCTCTCTAGATTTAGCATTATAATTGTGATATGTCACGGAGAGGTTCTGTTCTGATCTACTCTGTTTAGAGTTCGGAATGTGTGACTTATATAGGTGCCTATTTCTTCCCTAAGGTTTGGAAATTTTTCATCTAATAACCTTTGAATAGGTTTCTTAATCCATTCATGTTGTTTTCAGATCCTTAATAACTCCCTGAATTCATAGGTTGTCTCTCTTCGTTTTATCAAAGGCCTCTTGAAAATTTTGATGACACTGCTTCATCTTTCTTTCTTTCTTGGTATCTGACTAGATAATATGCTCAACTTTTTCTTTAGTATTTGATATCCTGTTTTCATCTTGGTCTAGTCTGAATATTGAAGTTTCTACTGTAATATGGAGTTCAATGACTTTTTTTTTGTATCTTCTGGATTTCTGTTTGATTCTTTAGGATCTCAACTTCTATTCTGAATTTTTCTTCCAAGTTAGATACCTTTTTGTCCAGTGAATTTATTGTTTTCATGGTAGTGTATTTGAGTTCTTTCAACATATTCATAATCAGGATTCTAAGTTCTTTAACTGGCACCTCTTTGAATCTACTTACTTTGAAATTATCCATTAAGGTTCTTGGATTCATTGGATCTTCCCCTCCAGCTGGACCTTTCATAATTCATGTGTTTTTCTGTTGAGGCTTGACCATTGATTGATCTGAATTCTAGGTCTCAACTCCACTAAGTGCAAAGAGGTTCTCTCCACCTGCTTCTATGAGGCTGGATGATAACAGGTTGATCACAACTCTCTCCGCCATCCTTATAAGTCTCAGCCTCAAGATCTGGTGACTAGCTCTCATTGCAGCCTCTCCAGTCAGCATTGACCCGTCCATTTCTTTTAGACCCCCAAAGACCACAACCTAAACTGTATCTCTTAGGCTCCCAGGTCCTTCACCACTATTTCTCTGTGTACCAGCACTTCCAAGCCCTAAAGGCTCCACTACATAAACTGTCTTAGGCTCCTTGGACGCACAGCACCCCTTCTCTGTATTACCTGTGCTCCTTGGCCCTAATTGCATCACTGCCTGAACTCTCTCTCTTAGACGCCACATTCCCATGGCACCAATCCTCTATGTCACAGGCATACCTGGGCCCTGAAGGCACCACAGCCTAAAGAATGTCTTTCAGTATTCCTGGTGACACAGTACCAGTTGCTTGCATCACAGTCACTCCTGGACCCTAAACATGCCTCAGTCTGGATGGAATTTCTTAGGTTTCAGGTTCCAATACCCTTCAGGGCAGCTGTGCTATGCAGCCTGGCCTCCTCCCAGGAGAGTCCTGCAAACCCACACTTTTTTTCCTGCAACACCTGTCGCCAGCTGCACACTCTCCCAGAGGGACCCATATCCTTTAAACCCTTTGCTGTTGTTTTCCCTGGGTTGAGGATTCTGGTGAGTTGTTCTGCCATTTCCTCCTCTTCTCCATCACTTTAATCTCCACTATTTGGCCAGTTGTCCTTATGGTGCCTTTTTAAAAAAATAATTAAATTGCTTTCATTCTACGTTTTTGTTTGTTTTTTCGTTTTGAGTAAAAAACTTCACAAATTTCCCCATTTCTTCACTGGGTGAAGTGTGGCTGTTAACCATCTGCCATCTTAACTGGAACTCCATTTCCATCATTAAGATCAACTCTACTTTGAAGAGACAACTCTTCCCCGGTCATCTCATGAATGTTTCCCAGCCTAAGAGTGGCTCATTTTCTGGCACTGTATTTGACAGTGCATCTCTGCTATTCATATGGTTTTCAATGGCTAATTTTAATTTTGGGAGTGGGCTGTCAGATACTTCTCCTTAATTTGTTTTAGTCGGGAAGCTCAGTTGAAACCTGTCTACTATGGATGACTGTGCTGGTATATTGTTGTTGTTGTTGTTAGGTGCCGTCAAGTCATGTCCGACTCATAGAGACCTTCATAGGGTTTTCAATGGGAGACTGTTTCGGGATTGCCTTGGGAGTGGACTGCCAGGCCCTTCTCCCATTTTTAGAGTGCCGGGAATTGAACTCAGGACCTCAGAGACTGCAGCGCAGCGCTCTACCAACTGAGCTAAATCCCAGCCCAGGTGCTAGTATATATTTCAGGCATATATTTCAGCCTCACAGCAACATGCAAGCCCCCACAGCATGACAAGCTGACAGACATAGGGGATATCAAGAAATCACACAGTATAATTTTTGCTGTATCTTGCTAGCTATTAGATATAACTAAACTAGGTTAAAAGTTAAAATGTCCTTCTGGACCAAAAGGAATTTGAGTGATGCAGAAATAATGAGAAGCTGCTATAGTTTTGGATTTGGCAGGTTGGTCCTAATTTATTTGTTTTGTTTTATTATTTGTGCAGTTCCTTATAAACTGCATTACCCTTCAAATATTACTTGTAGTTATAAATATGAAATCTCAATATATATATAAGTTGGGTTGCTTCAGCTTACCTTTAAATGCTCTATAATCATATGACCTTTTGGAAGCTTTTCTGGATGTGGTCACTCTCATTTCCCCAAGAGTTGTGAAATTATCATTCATATATTATATTAACAAAATTATCTAGAGTTTAAATAATGAGTGATTCTTTTGACACCATATTATAGGTTAACAAAACACATTCCTAATAATTATTCTGGTAAGTATATTTTAAGACTATTATATTCACCTATAAATGGTTGCTGCTAAAGTTGGATAAAGTATAAATCATTACTGCATGGAGAAATTCTTGGGATTATATGTATACCTTGATACATTGAAAATACATTGAAAATACTAGCATCTATAATTCAACCCCTGGATCATAACATTAAATTACCCTTAATGAATGATTTAAAACTTAATTGATGACTTTTACAGCAGTAACAAATGGAAAAAAATATAACATTCTCCAATCATTTCTCAAAAAATTAATGAGGCAATAAGAGCTATGAAAAGCAGGTAATCACTTGTTAATCGATCTGCTATTAGGATTATATTAAACCTGAAGTTATATATTTGCTTTCAGATTTCTTTGAAGTAGACAAGGTGGTCACACCCTTCATGGAAAAATCTTTAGTCTGTTGCTTAGGAAACCATTTAGCCATTTATTACAATAGAGAGAGTGGTTGACAGATCATTAGTGAAATAAATATGTGATCTCTCTGAACTCATAACTATCAACATGTACTAAACTGTCTTGTTATGTGAGAATACATCACAGCCCTCAATAGGCATTCCTCTAAAATGTTTGATGGGAAGGGTGTTATGCTAAGGGGAAAAAATGCAAAGAAAAATCATCACCCTGTGAGAATTAATTTGCTTTGATTCTATTTGAAAACTTCTACATATATTCAGTAGTAGGCTTTAGTGAAGCCCATTTTTGCATCTACTAACAGGATAAATGAAATAATTCATCTTTCTACATTACTTTGTTGGCATCTTTCAAACATTACAAACTAACATCCATTATATTGCTTTTACCCTCTCCTTATTCTATATCCATATTTTAGACTTACTTATGTCTTTGAATAGGAATTTATTTTCACATATTGAACTTATAATAGATTTAGCCTCCTCTACATATCAATATCACTTTTATTTCATTTCATATGATGTATATAATTTAAATTCTTCCTTCTCAGTCCTACACTTGAATTTTAAAACAGGATTTTGGGATCTCTCTTCCTTTCATAAACTTTTAAAAATTATTTTCCTCATAATTTTCAAAGAAAACAAACCAAAACATCTTATCTGTTTGTTTTAAAGGTTGAAAATCTGTAAGATCTGACCTATCCAAAAGAGGCATGCTATCTTCTCCACCCTAACAAACAAGAGAATATTAATCATGTAGTGAACCAATAAAAATGAAAGCTTGATTAACTCCCTGGCCATAATTAATCACAGTAGAAGAAGTTGATCTTACAACTTTAATTAGAGCTTGTGAATGAGGTAGTCAGTAAACCACTGTTTTTGATATGATGTTCAAAAATGTGCAATAGGTATATCTTTTTTCACACCAGTAAGTTTTTCTGTCCATTGGTGATGAGATTCAAAATTGTATTTTAATTTGTAATTATACTAGCCATTTTCATTGTTGAAATAAGTCAATAAGAATATTATATTTTCATTTTACTTCCTGTGGGCAAGCTAGCTATATTATTAGTTCTTTTGGGTTTTTCCTTAAGTATTTTATTAGGATCTGGGATTCTTAGTGTGGTAGTCTGACAGTGCAGTATTAATAAGAGGCATCAGTCATTTGGCACAATTATTTTTCCTTTATTTCATTAATTGGGCTTATTTTCATTTTTCTTCTATATTTTTTCAGAAGAATATTCCTTAGTTCAAAATAAAGGAATCATTTTTGTTGCATTTTATGGACATTTTTGAATCCCTTTATGAAAATAGTAAAGAAAAATTTTTACTGATTTTCTTATTATTTCTTATTATTATTTTCTTATTTATACTTTTATGGACAGTCATCTTTGAATTCCTTTGTTAAAAAAGTAAAGAAAATTTCTTGCTGTTTTTCTTATTTATTTTCTATTTTTTTCAGTTTATCATGATTGATTTTGTGCTATTCTTCCACTTTCACGACTGTCCCCAAAGTCAACAACCACCCTATTTCCCCTTTAAAATACTTCTGACAGCATATCATCAATTTTTTTTGTTTGTTTCTACAATTTCTTTTTGTATTTTTATATCATTTATTTTGCCTTATGCTGATTGATATATGGGCCACAAAGTTATTTGTGGTGTAATATGGCATTGTGGGTTTTGTTTGCTCCTATTTTATTATATGATTTTTTCTTTCAAACTTTTAAAAGCAAAGTTAAAAAATATTTTTTCCTAAGATTTTATAGATGATTTTGAAATTCAAGATGAAATGACACAATTAGTATCTTGCATTTATGTACATATGTACATTAAAATTTTTTCTTCTTCTTTCATGATTTTTTTATTAGTAAACTTTTTAGTTAGTGTACAAATGAATTGGTTTCATTATGATATTTCCATACAAGCATATTGTTGTATATGTTGGTGTTTAGCTCACTTGGTGGAATGCTGCTCTGTATTCTCTGAGGCCCGGTTCAATCCCCAACACCACAAAAATGGGAGAAGAATATGGCAATCCACTCCTGAAACAATCCTGGTACAATCAGCCATTGAAAACCTAATGAATAGCAGAGAAGCGCTGACATAGTTCCAGGCACAGCACAGTCTAGGGGAGTGTTTCATTCTGTTGTACATAGGGTCACTTATGATTTAAAGCCAAATCAACAACACCTGACAACCACAATGTACATTGCTCATGTTCATCCCACCCCTCACCACTTTATTTAATGATTTGGAGAATTTAAGAGTACTGCTTACTAATATTTCTATGGAGATGTGTGCAATTTATGGCAAATTGTAATGTTCTGCACATCATTCTGCACATAGGTATACTTGTCTAAAGTTGCAAGTTTAAAATTTTAAAATATTAATGCTTTTCAATGATTTCATCTTCTTGTCATAGACCATGTAATTACAAGTTTACTTCCTTGATTTTTCCAGTTTCTAAAGTCTGCCTAGATACTTTGTTTCTTTTTCTCCTTCCTCTGTTCTCCAAGCCATCATTTGAACATCAAGTTTGTATGATTCTATTTATCCTTCTTTTATTTATGAAGACATTAGCTTCATGACTATACACATAGATATTACAGGATCATGTCTTCATCTCAACCTCCTTGCCTTAATTACTTCTACAAAGTTCCTTTTTGCCTTGTAAAATAATATTGTTTCGTTCTGGGATCACTTTACCCTTTTGAGGGCTACATCTCTGTTTACTACGCCATCTCGTCTTCATTTCTCATGTAAGTTTTGCTAATTCTTCCCATCAATAACATGCTTAATAGTTAAATTATGAACTTTAAATCATGTGCTATATTTGGCTTTGTCTACTATATCCTCAGGCTTATGGTTTCTTTATTTTTGCATCCTGTGAAGAAGCAACCTATTTAACACATTTCTGATAAAATATGGTTCAGTTGATTGAAGTGGTGTCTGATAGGCTTCCATGCTCATAACCACTCCTTTCCCTTTTTGACATGAATGTGCATTATATTTGGAGGTATACTGAGATTACATGAATAATCCTTTCTTCATCAAAATTTTAATTTATTAATTTCTTTATATAATTATGGATAGGTACTTAATTTGTATTTTATTCATTAGGTTATAATCCAATACTATCATTTCTTTTGATACTCATATTATCTCTGTGTTATAAAGTGGAAATACCTGTAAACTAACTTCTATGTTCCTTTGGCCTGGTTGCATCATTCTTTGAGAATTGTTTCCCAGCTCTAGCCTGAAACCAGACACTTCTCTGAAATGACATCAATTCATTTCAGTGCAGAATCTGCACTTAATAACCAATAAACATAGAGCTGTTAAGTGTGTTCATTGCTATTAGAGTACCAGAATTTTATGCTTTCTCATTGGACAAATGTAGAGACTATAAACACATACATACATACATACATACATACATATATACATACATACATATAATTATTTTTTATGTTGAATCATCAGTTCAAGTCTGGTACTAAATTATACTTTTCTAGGATGAAAATTTTGGGAAAGTAAGAGGAGGGGGAGAGGCTCAGTAATAATTGTAATCCATATGTGTTAGGATAAAATCAAAATTCAAGTGTTTTCTACCATTATAAGTGAAGATATATAGAGCATTTCTTCATCTCTAAAAGTCCCTTCATCATTTCTGCAATCAATAGCCTATCCTAACTTCTAGTCCCAGATAACCTCTACTCTGTTTTCTTTCACTTTAATTTTGTCTTTACTAGAGTTGGGCACAGAAATGTTCATAACAGGTGTATGACAGGTTTGACTTATTTAGCTTGTTGTATTTTATATTTACTTTTACTGTTGTATGTGTGAAGTTTGTTTTTTACTGAGTAGTATTTCATGAAATGGATACATCATACTTTACTTAGTTGTTTCTTAGTGGATGAAACTTTGAGTTCTTTCTATGTTTTGATTTCATGAATAATTTTCTAAAAACATCTATTTACAAGTCTTTGTAAGTTTCTTGGGTAATTGATTAGGGTTACTATTGCTTGGGTGTATTAAAAGTGTATATTTAAATTATAAGACATGGGCAAACTGGTTTCCAGAATCGTCGTACTGTTTTGATTCCACCTATATGCTGTTTAAACATGCAGCCATACCACTGTGACATTCAATCCTGTTAGATCTCAGAAGCTAAGCAGGGTCAGGCCTGGTTAATACTTGGATGGGAGACCACATGGGAACACCAGATACTGTATGCTTGGAGGACCTGGAGAAGGACCTGGCAATCCACTCCCCCCAAAAAACAATCAGTCATCAAAAACCCTATGAATAGCCGAGAAGTACTAATAATACTGTTTCACTTGTTGTACTTAGGGTCGCTATGAGTTGGACACCAACTCAAAGGCACTAGCAACAACAAAATCAACATGCTCTCTTGCATTTCATAGTGTTGATATTTTTAGTTTGATAGCCATTCTCCTGAGTATGTAGTGCTGTTTTTCTCTGGGTTTGCACTGTATTCCATTGATGGCTAGTAATGTTAAGCATCTTTTCATGGGTATATTGGCCATTTGAATTCTTGTTCAATTAAACTTCTTTTCAAATATTTTGGCACATATAAGTGGACGTGTTTGTCTTGTTATTTTTTTATGATATACCTTTAATGTATTCTGGATACATGTCCCTTTTCAGGTATGCTTTGCAAACCTCCCAGTATAAAGTTTTTCTTTTTAATTTACCTTTCAAAAAGCAAAGTTCTTTTTTCAAAAAATAATTTATCATTTTTTTCTGTTTTGGGTTTGTACTTTTGTAGTCTTATTTAAAAATATTTGTGTAATCAATGGCATCAAAAATTTTTTTTCTTTTTTTCCAGACATTTTATTTTTGCAGCTTTTACACTGGTTCCAGTTCCATTTATTGAATCCTTCATTGGATTATTTTGGCAACTTGCCCATATAAATAAGAGTCAAATCATAAACTTTTAGTTTGTTCCTCTGATGTCCAGATCCAATAAACTACATTTATTACTATAACTTAATTATAATGGTATTAGTTATTTTCTCCTTTTCACAATTTTTATTTTGCTAATTCCTTTTCCTTTCAGTATAAATGTTGGAATTCTATTGAAGAGAGAATATAAATGTTTGTCAATGTCTTGAAGAAATGAGTGAACAATTTTATTCAAAATTTTACAGATCAAAAGTCTTATATAATGTATGCCTGGATCTGTTGCTGAAATCTTGTGATCATATGGAGTTTAGAAATTAACTGGAATCTCAGAGTTGTTTTGATTTGCCTTTCCCTGATGTCTAGGGATATTGAGCATTTTTTTCATGTGTGCCATGGCCTTATGACCTTCCTCATTTGAGAACTCTCTGTTCAGTTCCTCTGTCCACTTGTGTTTTGGGTTATTTGTTTTTTTGGGAATTGCTTTCTTGAGTTCTTTATAAATACTGGAAATTAGTCCTCTGTCTAACGTATAGGACATGAAGATTTTTTCCCATTTGGTGGGGACTTCCTTGACTCTGTTGATTGTTTCCTTTGCTGTACAGAAGCGTTTTCATTTCATATAATCCCATTTATCTATTCCTATTGCAATTTCTTCAGCATTTGGAGTCATATGAAGGAAATGCTTTCCCATGCCTATTTGTTGGAGCATATTACTTATCTTTTCTTCTAGTAATTTTAAAGTTTCTGGTTTTATGTTGAGGTCTTTTATCCACTTCAAGTTAACACTAGTGCAGATTGAGAGGTGTAGGTCTATTTTCATTTTTCTGCATGTGGATATCCAAGTTTCTCAGCACCATTTATTGAAAAGGCTATCCTTTCTCCAATTTACCTAATTTGCTCCTTTGTTGAAAATCAGGTGGCTATGGATGTGTTGTGGGAGAAGGACCTGGCAACCCCCTCCCAAAAATCAATCTGCCATTGAAAACCCTATGCATAGCAGAGAAGCACTGACAATAGTATTTCCCCTGTTGTACAGAGGGTCGCTATGAGTCGGATACCGACTCGACGGCACCTAACAACAACAACAACATGGATGTGTTGAGGTATCTCTGGGGCCTCCATTCTGTTCCACTGGTATTCAGGCCTATTTTTGTGTCAGGACCAAGCTGTTTTTGCTACTACACCCCTGTAGTATAGATTAAAGTCAGGGATTGTGATCCCACCTGCACTAGTTTTGCACCTTAAGAGTGCTTTGGCTATGTGTGGTCTGTTGAGTTTCCATATGAATTTTTGGACTTTTTTTTTCTATTTCTGTAAAGTCTGTCATTGGAATTTGAATGGGAATTGCATTAAATCTATAGATTGCTTTTGGAGGGATAGCCATTTTTACAATATTGATTCTCCCAATCCATGAGTATGGGAGGTCCTTCCATCTTCCACTTTACTCCAGTAAGAGTATCCAAGATCAATAAAAGAAATAACATGAAATGCTGGTGAAGTTGTGGAGAAAAGGAACCCTCTTACTCTGCTGGTGGAGTTGTAACTTGTTTCAACAACTTTGGAAATCAATATGGAGGTACCTCAGAAAACTAAAATAGATCTACCATATGACCCAGTTAAACCACTATTGGGAATATACCCAAAGGGAGATGAGTCATCATACCACAGAGACACCTGCATCTCCATGTTCAATGCAGCACTTTTCACAATAGCAAGGAAATGGAATCAACCAAAGTGCCCTTCAACAGAAGAATGGATAAAAAAAACCCTATGGTACATATACACAAGGGAATATTACTCAGCAATTTAAAAAATGAAGTAATGTCATTTGCAGCAAAATGGATGGAATTGGAGAGAATTTCTTAAGTGATTGAACACAAGCCCAAAAAGAGAAATACCATGTGTTCTCACTCACGCATGGGAGCTGAATCAAACTTAAAAGAAGGAAAAATCCTGCACATAAATTGGAACATAATAAAAAACTTAGCTAGAAAGGATAATTTAAGGAGTGGAAAGAAGGAGCGTGGTATCTAGCAAAAGGAAGTGATGATAGAAGATGTGAAGGGGAGGAGGGCTGAGGAGGAGGAATGAAGGGAGGAGATGTCAACCTCAAAGTAAACAGCTCAACTTTATTAGTGTGGGAAATAATAATAATACCAATAATACCAAAGGATGGCAGTAATGCGAACAGACTAGATCATTCATGTAATATTGCTGACAATGTGAAAAGATAGATCAGTATAGAAAAAACTTTAGACTTAAATGAAAATATTCCCACAAAAAGACATATAAGTAGAAAGGAGATCATTGGTAGAGGGGTGGGGCTGGGGGAGGAGGGTCATGAGAGGGTAAGAAGGAAGTTATGTAAGCAATGTACAATGAAAAGCATATATGCAAATGTCACAATGAAATACATATCAGAATGAAACCCATTAAGTTTTACATTAAAAATTTCCAATTAAAAAAAGAAAGAAACTAAAGAAAACTAGACCTATTTCAGAGGCTTGGATGCTAGGGTTTAGCTCACATGTTAGAGCACTGTTCTGTGTTCTTTGAGGCCCTGGGTTTCATCCCCAGCACCACAAAAATGGGAGAAGACCATGGCAATCCATTCCCAAAGCAATCCTGAAACAGCTGGCCTCTTAAAACCCTACGTAGGGTCACTATAAATGGGACCCGACTTGACAGTACCTAACAATATGCCAATTCCAGAGGGTAGCAAATGTCCACTTCTAAGTTATATCAGGATTGCTTCATTGAACTACATAATTATACAAAAGTATTCTAAATTTTTAGAAACTGAGGAATTGATATAGAGGAGGGGATTTGTAAATAAAAGAATGAACATTAAAAAAAGAAAGAAAGAAAGAAAGAAAAAAAGAAAGAAAGAAAGAAAAAAGAAAGAAAGAAAGTCTTTATTGGAGAGTGTAGAGATGTGGACACTTGAATTGGATCCAGATGACATTTCTGACCTCCTAACTCATGCAGGCCTGTAGCAGTAGCCCTCTGGCATCTGATCCCCTCAGATCTTGGAATCTAAGTAGGGATAGGCCTGGTTAGTTCTTGGATGGGAGACCGCCTAGGTAAACCAGGTGCTGTAGGCTTGGGAGACAGACTGGGCAACCCACCCCCCAAAATCAATCTGCCATTGAAAACCCTATGAACAGCAGAGAAGCACTGACAATAGTGTTTCCCCTGTTGTATGTAGGATCACTTTGAGTTGGATACCGACTCTATGGCACCTAACAACAACAAATCATGCAGTGTTTTAAGTCTCAGTTATATGATAAAATAAATTCTATTTTTCTAATTAACCATTTTAACTTAACTTTCCCTTATACATAACTCTCTCTTATACATAACCATCCTATATTTCACACAATCATTCCAGTGCAGACACTTTTTTACCTCTCTCTCCTTCAGGACTATGGTTTCACAGGACTTTTTCTTTCTTTCCTTTTTCTTTCTTTCTTTCTTTCTTTCTTTTTTTTTGTGGTATTGGGAGTTGAGCCCAGGGACTCAGATTTGCATGCTTTGCAAGTGCTGTACAACTGAGCTGCATCCTTAGCCCATTTTTTATTTTTATTTTATTTTATTTTTTTTACTTTTTTTTTTTTTGAGACAAGGTCTCACTAAATTATGAGATTTAATTATTGTCTCTGGTCTCGAACGTGAGATCCTCCTGCCTCCGCCTCCCCAGCCGCTGAGATTATGGGTGTGTACTACCGCACCCAGCCCCAGAACTCTATTTTCATAGCTATGAGATCAGATGATGTTAAGACACTTCTTATCACCTATAGAAAAGTTGTAAACTTTTGATCATGATATTTAAGACTATTAATTATTGGTCCTTGTTATAATTTTAAAAAAATTATCTTTTACCATTTTCTACTTTATCTCATACAATCTTTGTTCCAATCATACTTTATCATTTATTATTCATTTTATCTCTATCACATCCCGAAAAGACTCTCCTCTGAAACTTTTTTTTCCTACTACTGCTTCTAAATTTGGGAGCTTATTCCACCTGTCTTTGACAGTTGAAATTCTAGATGGAGTACATGTTCATTATCTCCGACAGGTTTTATCAGATCTCACAATTAGAATGAATCTCCCCATCATCCATCCTCATGGTGACCAGACCAGTTTTTGCCTCTAGGATAATGGTTACCATAGCTATGTTTTGTTATATCTTTTGTACATCTCTGCGTTTCTAGAATGTGACCACACAAAGAACAAGGACCACTTTGTGTTCAAAGTGCCTGGAAAAATATGTTCAAAGTATATGTTAAATCAATTCTAGCAGTATTCTTAACTCTTTTCCTAAAATTTTGTTATAAGTTGATGTGTCACAACTAAATATATTTTTAGGGTATGAAATGAAGTTATAATCTATAAATGAAATTCAGGATAATTAAATGAAGCTAATTAATGTATCTATTACCTCAAAGAAATTTTAAAACCTCACCAATAGCTTCAGCTATTGGTTATAAGTTTATTTCCTTGAAGTAAGGAATTTGAGGATTTTTTTGAGAAATCATAGGCCTGCTAGTTTTGCAGAGAAAATTTGTTGTAATTTGTGATCTTTTAATTCTAAGATATATATGCTATGTAGATTTTCTTTACTTTAGCATTATAAGGATGAATAAGTGACAAATTTTAATAATGCCAAAGGTACTTAAGTTGCAATTTATTTATATTATCAATATGCATGTTTGTGTATATTAACATATTTTTGCAATTCATCAATAAGATTATTTCTTTCTCTTTCAGTAGAGAATATGGACATCAATAACAAAAGCATGATTTCCAAGTAATATTGTACAATTAGAAAATAACATTTGAAAATTTAACCTAGTCTAGAAGTTTTTAGTCAGTCTTGAAAGGATAATACATTCTTCACTTCCTCATTTCAGTACAAGAGGTTGGCTAGCAATTATCAGTAAATGTATACTGAGTCCAGATATACTTTTGGTTCTATTTCAGTAGCTATGTTGTTGTTAGGTGCCCTGGAGTTGGGTCAAACTCATAGTGACCCTTACGGTTTTCAATGGCTGATTGTTTTTGGGAGTGGACTGTCATATCCTCTCATTTTTGCAGTGCTAGTGATTGAACCTGGGCCTCAGAAAGTGCTAAATCCCCATCCTCCTGTAAGTATAGTTCTTTAATCCAGGATTTTACAAAGATTGGACAGAAGTTAAAATGGAAAGAAACTATACCATGTCTTGAGACTACAGAAGATATGCTACATAGAATTTACTTAAGCACTAATTTATCAATGCAACTGCTCTGAAACTCTATAGCATAGTTTTCCTATTTTATTTCTAATATTTCTGTGTTTGGGCTGGGGTTTAGCTCAGTTGGTAGAGCACTGTTCCATACTTCCATATTTCCTGAGGCCTGAGTTTGATCCTAAGCATTGCAAAAATGGGAGAGGAATGTGGCAATTCACTCCTAAAACAATCCCAAAACAATCAGCCATTGAAAACCCTATGAGGGTTTCTATGAGTCAGGCACAACTTAATGACACCTAACAACAACAACAACATTTCTATGTTTTAGAAGGGATGATATCCTTAAGTTAATGTGGTCAATATACCACATATCTATGCGTCCTAATTCTTTTATTGTCAATAAATTTTTAACACTGATGTGACAGAATCGACTCTTAGGAGTCAAATTTTAAATATGCAGGACTTATGTCAGCTCTTAAAAAGGTTGGTAGCTTCATATTGGCCACAGTGTAAGTACTCACATGATACATGATGGCACATGCTATCTATCCACCCAGGATTGGTATACCAATATCCCACTGATGGTAACAGGTCTGGATTCTCATGTTTTTGTTTCATGTTGTTATTGCTCCAGAGGAGTCTGCCCTGGAAACCTCTTCCTAAGTAATGGAAATGTCACAAAGCACTAGCTAATTTTGAAGGTCTGGGTTTTTTCCAGTGGAATTATCTTCAGGGTGCAGGGAGCTCTGGGCTCCAACTAGTGGGTGATCAAGGATCTCCCCTTTGTGCTTATACATAACATTAGGACATTGTGAGTTTCATTGCAACTGATATTAAGCAAGATCTGACAGATCTGATGTGCTTGGTTACTGAAGCTTAGTCAACCAAAACAGTATTTATGCAGACAACATCAGTAGAGTATAGCTGACTCAGACTAAGTTTTCTGATGCTCTTAGCAAAAAAGCAGTTCTCTCAAAGTGGTCATTATCAGAGCTCTTGTTATCAATTGATGGTTGATAACATTCTCTCTTTTACCTACCTTGCCTCCAACCTCATCCCAACTTTTTCCTTTTCTTGTAGCTTTAAGGAAAAAGGTGAAATATTATTTTCCTATATTTACAATTGTTAAACACTTCATAATTTCCTTTTCTTTCTAATATGTAGCTCTTTCCCAGAACAGGATGCTGAGTGTTACTTATCTTAGAATTCTCTCTTGAATCTGTAACAAAGAGTTTCTCAGTATCTTACTTACCATTATTTACCCATTAATTCATTAAACCTAGTGACAGTGAGATACAGTATATGAGAAAACTGAAACTGGGGATCTGAGTATAGCTACACCCCTTTGTGCTCACAATGAGGCAGGGGCATTCTCTCACCCTTGCTTCTGAGGTCAGAGTGGGCAGTAAGACGGCATATGGTACAGGGGTAGCACTGTGAGCTGAAGCCCAACCTTAGCCATACTTCGGTGAAAAATTGGCTCACCCTGTAGCCTGGATTGGGTCAAGAAGTCTGGTCAATTGATGTTTACATGATACTCTTGCTTTCAGGGAAACTGGTCACTTGCACTTTCATTGCTAATCTGCTTGGTGTCTGGGACAAGGAGGTCCTATATGTGGAGGGCACAGGTTATTTCATTTTACAGTACTGAGTTTAGAATTCTCTTGTCATGGCAGTTTTAAAAAAAAGGACAGAGCACCTTTACCCATCTGCTTTTCTGTCAGAGGGATATACATATATGAATTGGCCAAGTCTTTTGTTAAAAAAGCATTTTGTTCTATTTCTTCCTTGGATCATTCCTAACAATATCATTCCTCCACAGTATTGATGTATAAATTCAGTCTGAAAACATTTTACACAGAAACTTATTGGGGAGAACACAACAGAAGGTGAGTTATGTCTTTCCCATGTTTTTAAATTGTTTCTTGGGCATTCTCTTTTTTGCATCATTATTTTGCATTTACAGAGTTTTTTTTTAAATTTTTTTATTGCTTGTGCATGTTATATATTAGACAAGTGGTCTACACCTGAACTACTGGGCAATTTTTGTTTGTTTTGAAATTAGGTTTCATTAAGTTACACATTCTGCCTCTGTCCTTAAAGGCAAGATCCTCCTGCCTCCACCTCCCAAGTCACTGGGATTATAGGCAGGTACCACTCATCACATCCAGCAGTTTCTTTCTTTCTAAAAGTGGAGAAGGAGGAAGTTTGGATGAGGATGAGTAAAGCAAGTAGAATGGATAAAAACTGGGAGGATGATATTGTGTTTATTGTTGTCTGGCTCTTCAAAATTGGCTTGAACTTTCCCAGTTAACATATGAGGCCTAAAAAAGGATATTTTCTATTTTCCATGAGAGTTTTAGAATAAATCTTGAAAGGACATCTGCTAACAAAGGCCTACTTTTTCTTACAACCTTAGAGAGATTATGGATTCTTAATAAATCAACACACCAAAAGAACAAATTAAATATAACTTACCTCACTACATGAAATTAAACAGGTTATGTGAGAATGGCTTCAACATAGTTTGGAGGATGTGCATATATCAGGGGTTATGAATGCTGAACCCACACATACTCCTATTGTTAATCTGCAGTTCAGAAAACTTAAGTTTCTGAATGAGAAACCTGTACTTTTCTTCTTGTCACCTTTTTGTTTAGCTTTCCCTACACCTCAGAGTACTGTTAAAAAGCCTACTGGCTTTAGTGGTTAATCCCAGAAAATGTTTTTTTTTTTTTTTTAATAGAAAAAGGAGATACTAGGGGGAAAAAATACCAACCCATTATGCTATTTCAAGCTTTATTATGCTTTGTGCAAATATATTTTAAAGTCTTCATAAAGAGTGGGCCTTTTTAAGTGAAGTGCTTATAGGTTTGGCAATATGAGTAAAATATTGATTTAGAAAAGAGATTTTAAAATTCATATCCATTTCCTTCAGATTTCATACTAACTTCTTGGGCTCTGTAGTTTGAGTCTTTACTCCCAGAAAACAAAAAGGCTTTTAAAAAACAGAATATTTTTTGATTTTCCTGTAACATAAGGAAGTTATATTACAAATGAAAAGTAATGTTTATTTAGTTAGATTTGATATGCCCTTAAAAATTATTTATAGATATATTATCCTTTAAACTCAGTATATAGATATATATGCACAAATGCTATTTAATAAACTGGAAGATTATCACTTTAATAAAAAATTCCCACAAAGTAACTCATAGTGGATGCTCTAGTCAATCGCCCATATCCACCTTCAAAGGAAATTTCTTCAGCTTCTAAGAGTTGTCAAGGACTACTTGTAACTAATTCTATCCCCAAGAATTTGCTTCACCCAAGTTTATGCTGTTTTCCCTGCAGCATCTCACATATATAAACTGGTTAATGTTGGAAATGAAATGCTTTTTTCATTTGTGTCATTTTGGGATAACTATAAGCCACCTCAGTTTCAGAGGTCTCCATGGAATTGGCTGAGTCTTTTATGATACCACAATTGGGGTTCTGTTCGTTCCTTTGTTCATTTCTGATTTCCCCACTCCTCTATAGGTGTTGATACCAAGTGAGTTAAACTTAATTCATTCAAATTTCTGCCTCAGATTCTGTTACTAGGAAATGAAATCTAGTCTAAGAGACTTGGTACTAGAAGTTGTACACAGGGGCAAGGAAATGGATTTTAAAAGAGATTTTGAAGCTTAATCACCTGCCAACTAGTTGGCAATATGTATCCTATTGTCGGTAGTAGATGAAGTGCTAATATTCCTTGGTACCTTGGAGTTCAGCAATAGTGAACTGCAATAATATATCAGTAGAAAGGAATGCCTTGGTGAGTATAATAACTCAGATATTTGAGATATACCCAAAAGGCCATGAATATAGGACAATGGAATTGAGTGGACTGCTGGGAATGCCATCAATTTACTGATGAAAGACAAAATAACATATGTGACTGCTCTCCAGTTTAAAGGTAAATGTGGAAGCCAGAGTGTCTCCTCCAGAGAATATGAAAGATTCTCATTTATTACAGCCAGGAACTAAGAGCTGAGGATGAGACCTTGGACATAATTATAAGGGTAGCATAGATATAAAGAAGACTGAATTATTAGCCTCAGTAAATTAGGTAAGCCAGGGTTAGGATCTGGATTGCATAGGGAGTGGGACCCTAAATTTTGAGATGAGAACTGAGTCAATGTACTTGGAAAACTTCAATCTGCACACTGTTCTGTATTTTCTAAGTCTTCAGAAGTGGTCCACTCTTTCATGTTAAAGGTTGATCTTTCTTACTTGAAGACAATCCAGGTCTTTGTCTTGGAAGACAACATAAAACCCATTCTCTTGGGATCTATATTAGTCAGCTGCCATTGCTGTATGAGAAAAACCAACCCAAACAATCTTAAAGAGAAGAGACATTTATTGGGATCTCATAGTTGGAAGAATCAGTCCACAATGGTGTCTGGGTAGGCAGGTCAGTGGTGGGTGGCAGGGCCCATGGCTAATGATCTTAAATCTTCATGAGTCAGAAGCAGAGAGAAAGCTGGGCAGCATATCTGGGGTAAAATGTCAAAAGGAATGCCCCTACTGACTTCACTTCTGCAAAGCTGAGGCCTGTTTCCTAAGTTCCATGACCTCCACAGATGGCACAACCACCTGGGGATGAAACATTAAAACACATAAGGTTTAGGGAATACTTTATATTCAAACTGTGGTAGGATCCATGTGCTTCCAGGCCTGGTCAAAGAAAAAAAAAAAGCTCTGGTGAAGTCAAAGAAAAATCCAGTCAGATATGTGTTAGGCCTGATGAGGGAAAAAAGGGGCCAAAGGAACAACAGGGCTGAGCTAATAAGTACTGGCAGGACCCATGCATGTATGGGAATGTACCTTGAGGAACCTGGAACAACAGCAAGAATCTGCCTGTGACAAAGGCAACTCATGCTGGCAAGGATGACAGAAAGTAATGCCAATGCACTGTAGGTAGGATTTTGGAAAATGTGAGGAAGTGGCGGATTTCACCGAATGAGATACAAATACTAAAACTAGGGTGACAAATGGCATAAGAAAGGATCAAAATAGAGAAGTCAGACTATAGGAATACTTAAGCTGAATGAGGCCCTGAAACATATCAGCTGACTATCCTGCAAAGGCCCAGATGGTAGACCTTTTGTGATAAAGTAAGAGGGTCACACACTTGTAAACATCAGTGGTAACTATTCTTTGAAGATAAATACTGATGGTAAAAATGTTATCTATGAAACTGGAAAGAAGACAAGCCTAACATTGATATTTGTTGTTGTTGTTGTTATTAGGTGCCATTGAGTTGAGTGTGACTCATAGCGACCCTATGTACAGCAGATCGAAACACTTGCTGATTCTGTGCCAGGCAAATGATCTTATTTTTGTTTAAGCCCATTGTTGCAGACACTGTGTCAATCCATCTGGTGGAAGGTTTTCCTCTTTTGCATTGACCTTCCACTCTTCCAAACATGATGTCCTTCTCCAGGGATTGATCTCTCCTGACTACATGTCTGAAATATGTAAGACGTAGTTTGGCCATTCTTGCTTCAAAGGAGCACCCTGGTTGCACTTCTTCTAGGACAGATTTGTTGGTTCTTTTGGCAGTACATGGTATATCCAATAGATGTATCCAGCACCACAATTCAAAAGCATGAATTATTTTTCTGTCTCTTTTGTTCAATGTCCAGCTTTCATAATCATATGATGCCACTGAAAATACCACGGCATGAGTCAGACGCACCTTCGACTTCAATGTGACATCTTTGCTTTTCAAGACTCTAAAGAGATCTTTTGCCACAGCTTTTCCTAGAGCAATGCATCTTTTGATTTCTTGACTGCTGCTTCCACGGGTGTTGATTATAGAGACAAGCAAAGCAAAATCTTGGACAACCGCAATCTTTTCTCCATTGATTGTGAAGTTGCGTGCTGACCCATTCATAAGGATTTTTGTTTTGTTGATGTTTAGTCAACATATTGAAGGCTATGATCTTTGATCTTCATCAGTAAATGTTTTAAATCCCCTTCACTTTCAGCAAGCAGAGTGGTGTCATCTGCATAACGCAGGTTGTTAATGAGTCTTCCTCCAATCTTGATGCCACGTTCTTCCTCATAAAGTCCAGCTTCTCAGATTATTTGCTTAGCACATAAATTGAAGAGATAGGGTGAAAGTATACAGCCCAGACGCACACCTTTCTCAACTTTAAAACACTCAGTGTTTCCTTGTTCTATTCGAACAACTGCCTCCTGGTTCATGTACAGATTTCTCACGAGCACAATTAGGTGTTCTGGTATTCCCATTTTCCGAAGTGTTATCCATAATTTGTTATGATCCACACAATCAAATGCCTTTGCATAGTCAATAAAACATAGATAGACATCTTTTTGATATTCTCTGCTTTCAGCTAATATCCACCTGACATCAGCAATGATGTCCCTGGTTCCCTGCCCTCTTCTGAATCCCGCTTGATTTTCTGGTAATTCCCTGTTTATATACTGCTGCAGTCACTTCTGAATGATCTTTAGTAGAATTTTGCTGGTGTGCGATATTAATGATATTGTCCGATAGTTTGCACATTCAGTTGTATCCCCTTTTTTTGGGAACAGGCACAAATATGGATCTCTTCCAGTCAGCTGGCCAAGTAGCTGTTTTCCAAATCTGTTGGCATAAACTTGTTAACACCTCCAGTGCTTCATCTGTTTGTTGAAACATCTCTATTGGTATGCCATCAATTCCTGGAGCTTTGTGTTTCGCCAGGTCTTTCAAGGCAGCTTCGAATTTGTCCTTCAACACCCTTGGTTCCTCTTCATAGGCAACCTGTTGGAATGATTGGTCATCTACCAATTCTTTCTTCTATCATGACTCTGTGTATTCTTCCCATCTTCTTTTGATGTTTCCTGCGTCATTTAATATTTTCCCTGTAGAATCTTTCACTACTGCCACTCGAGGCTTGAATTTTTTCTTCACTTCCTTAAGCTTGAGAAACACAGAGCGTGTTCTTCCCTTTTGGTTTTCTGCCTCCAGCTCCTTGCACATGTCATTATAATATTTGTTTTT
>VMDO01021816.1:0-12882 GCA_007922755.1 Pedetes capensis | reverse complement strand
AACTTTTCCCTAGTAGTCTTTTGAGTGCCTTCCACCTGGGGGCCTCATTTTCGGGCACTATGTCTGACAGTGTCTCTTTGCTATCCATAGGGTTTTCCATGGCTAGTTGTTTTGGGAGTGGCTCGCCAGATCCTACTCCCTAGTCTGTCTTAGTCTGGAAGCTCGGCTGAAAACCTGTGCACCATGGGTAACCTTGGTCATGTCTGAGATTACAGTGGCAGAGCTCTCAGCCTCATTGCAACACACAAGCCCCCACAGTGCGGCACTCTGACAGACTTGTGGGGGAACATTGATATTTAGGGACTTGAAATATATAATTCTGAAATAACAAAGGCTAAATGACAGAGTAATAACTCATAGTGGCAGTTGGACAGAATTGATTATCTTAGAAATATACATACATGTTATATGCTCTCTCTCTCTCTCTCTCTCTCTCTCTCTCTCTCTATATATATATATATATATATATATATATATATATATTTGATAACAGCCATTGAAAATCTTATGAATAGCAGAGAAGCACTAACAATAGTGTTTCACCTGTTGTGTGTAGGGTCACTATGAGTCTGTCACAGACTCTATGGCACCTAACAATCAGAACAACATTTGATCTAATGTACAGGTCTAAGGAAAACAATATTTGGAATAATATGTTGTTGCCATTCAGTTTGGAGTTTTCTGTTTTTTTTTTTTTTTGGTAGTACTGTGGATTGAACTCAGAGCTTCATCCACACTAAGCAAGCATTCTACCACTGAACTACCCTTCCAGTCCAGTTTGCAAGTACTTTATTAAGAATTTTTTACATCCATGTTCATCAAGGAAATTGGTCTATGGTTTGGTTTTCTTTTTTTCCTGTGTCCTTAACTGGTTTGAGTATCCTGTTAATATTAACTTCATAGAATGAGATTGGAAGCATTTCTCCTCTTTTTATCTTATAGAATGGTTTGAGGAGCATTGGTGTTTGTTTTTCTTTAAAAGTAGAATTTAGCAGTAAATCCATCTGATCTTGGGCTTAACTACCTTGGAAGACTCCATAACTGCTTCAATTTCATTGCCCATTATAGATCTGTTTTGGCGATTGTATCCTTTCGGTTCAATTTTGGTAAGCACTGTGTCTAAAAATTTATCTACTTCTTCTAGCGGATCTAATTTACAGGAGTAAAATTTTTCAAAACATTTCCTAATGATCCTCTGAATTTCATTGGTATTTATTGTAACATCTCCCTTTTCGTCTCTAATTTTGTCAATTTGAGTCTTTGTTTTGGTTAGTTTGGCTAAGGGTTTGCTAGTCTTGTTTATCTTTTCAAAGAACTGTTTGTTTCTTTAAACCTTTGTATTATTCTTTTGGTTTCCCATTCACTAATTTGAAAACTGATGTTTACTTGCTCTTTCCTTCTAATTTGGGTTTTTGTTTGTTCTTATTTTTCTAAGATCTTGAAGTGTATCATAAGGTTATTTGTTTGGATCTCTGAATTTTTAATATGGGCATTTATAGCTATAAAATTACCTTTTAGAATTGCCTTTGCTATATCCCAAAGGTTCTGATAAGTGGTGTTTTCATTTTCATTAGATTCTAGGAAGTTTTTAATTTCCCCACAATTTCTTCAGTGAACCGCTGGTCATACAAAAGTTCTCCATGTTTTTGTATAATTTTGACAATTTTTCTTCCCATTGATAAGATTCAATAAATAATTTCATTTTTTCGTATTTTTTAAGACTTGATTTATGGCATAAAATGTGATCTATTTTATGCCATAAAATAGAGAAAGTTCCATATGCTAGTGAGAACAATGTATATTCCATAGGTGTTGAATGAAATGTTCTATAGACATCATTTAAGCTCATTTGATATATAGTGTAGTTTAACTCTAGAGTTTCCTTATCAATTTTTCAGTTTAGATGATCCACATTTGAAGACAATGAGGTTTTGAAATCTCATGTGAATTTTGTGTATTGACTTACCTGTCCTTTTATATCCAGTAGGGTTTTTTTTTTTTAATGAAATAGGGCACAGTGACATTCAATACATATATATTTATGATGGTCATAACTTCTTGATGGATTGGACTGTTTATTGGTGTTAGTGACCTTTATCTTTTCTGACTAATTTTGGTTTGAAGTCTGCTTTGTCAGACATGATTATAGCTATTTTCTTTGGATTCTGTTTGCTTAGAATATCGTTTCCATCCTTTATCTTTTAGTCTGTCCGTCCTTCCCAGTAAGGTATATTTCTTATAGAAAGCACATGGTTGGATCTTACTTTTTTAATACCATTAGGCAATCTGCATCTTTTAATTAGAGAGTTCAGGCTATTTTTATTTAGGGTTATTACTGAGAGGTATATGCTCATTCCTGTAATGTTTTTTCTTGGTTAATTTGAGTACTCTTTGTTCTTTTCTTTCTCCATTATTCATCTTAGTGATTTGTTAGTTTAATGAGTTGATAATGTTTGATCCTTCCCTATTTCTCATGTGTTTATTGATTCTTGTAGTGAGATTTATTCTTTCCTGAGCTTTTGTGATTGTGAGTTCTTCCTCATCTATGTTTAAGATTCCTTTTAAGTATCTTCTGCAATGCTGATTTATGAATTGTGAACTACTTTAGTTTGTACTTATTTTTGGAAGCCTTATTTGTCCATCAATTTTAAAGGGAAACTTTAACGGATGTTGTAATCTCAGTTGACAATTATTTACCCTCAGGGCTTGCAACATATCATTCCATATTTTCCTGGATTTTAGGGTTTCTTAAGAGAATTCTAATGTAATTATGATGAATTTGCTTTGATCACTTTTCTCTTATAGCTTTCAATATTCCTTCCTTGTTTTGTAGTCTTGACATTCTAACTATAATGTAATGTGGAAAGGTTCTTTTCTCATCATGTCTCTTTGGGGTTCTAAATGCCTTATGTACCTGCATGTCCATATCTTTCCCTGAATTAGGAAAATTTTTTTAACCATGATTTCATTGAAGAGCTTTTCTTATGCTTTCAGTTTTTAATCTCAGCTGCTTCTACCAAACACCACTGCAGTTTTACCATTTTTCATGCATGTGCTGGCAGAACACTTCTGGTGCAAAGGGGACCCAACTATCATAGATGATATAAAACAGACTTCAGTGACAACAACAACTCAAAATAAATTAGACCTCTGCTCATACTCACACAGAGATGGTGTTTGGTCTCTTAATGATGTCTCAAAATTCTTTGGAGTTGTGGTCATGAATGCTGAGGGTTTATTCCCTTTTTTTGCTCTTTGAATGTAACAGTTCTTTAGCCTTGTCTTTAATTCCTTATATTCTTTCTTCTCCTAGATATCCTCTATATTTGTTTCTTTCCAATGGGATTTTGTTTGATTTATTAAGCTTTTCATTTTTAAGATGTTTTCCAAAATCTCCATCTCTTTGGTGAATTTCTCATCCGAGCCTTAGATTCTTACTTCATTCATCTGTTTACTTGTCTTCTCTTTGAGATCTTGATAACCTTTCTGAGTTTTAGATTTTCCATCTGGCATTTTAATCATTTTGCTATCTTTGGATTTGGCTATTAAAGGGTTATATACTTTTGGAGGAGTCATATTGCCTTGCTTTTCCATACTTGTGTTTCAACATTGCCATTTACACATCTGTTGGGACAGATATCTCTTTCAGTTTTATATGAATATCTTCTAACTGATCAGCCTTCTCTTGAGATCTTAATCCTGACTATCAGTGAGGAGAGAAAGCAGACTGTAGTAACAAAACAATTCAAAATAAACTAGATATTTAAATACAATAAAAATAAATAAATACATTTATAATTATGATCCCACTAAAGATGTTAAAGGATGTAAGATACTTATAGTACAAACTAGGAATTTAAGGTTTAGTAAAGTTATTAATAATTAGTAAAAAGAGGGAACTATTAGTAAGACAAAATGAAATAAAACAAGTACTAAACAAAACAAAACCATAAGAAAGATCAGTGAATATTTCTTCCTTGCTGAGGAGCTAGAGAATGGAAATGCTTTGGATTTTCCTTAACTGGTGTGAGGTTGGGGAGACAGTGAATCATTTTCTCTCTCAGGTTACAAACAGATCAGAGGAGAAAGCACTATTTGGAAGTTGAGCCCTTCTTTATCTTTCTGGCCAGGGTGTAAGAGCTACTGTGACCACTCCTGGGCTGAATTCTTGTCAGTGTTCTCTATATGCAGATGCAGCAACTCGGTATGTAAAGGAGCTGTCTTCAAGGTACTCCTGCCAGTTGAGCCTGTGGATGCCATAGCTGGAGTCTCCCTTTCACCCAAGGTGGTCTGCTAGCACATGCATAGGAAATACCAAAACAGCAATGGTGTTTCTACCAAATGTCTCTTTGGGACTTTGAGAGTGTAGGAAGTACTCATAACAGAAAATCCTGTGCTGGCTGGGTGATGATAGGACACTAAGTGATCCTCCACACTCTGGCATGTCCCAACCCCCTGCTCACATTCACCCACATCTAGTATTGCTCCACCTCCCAGGCTGTGGTTCCCAAATGGAAGGATCCATTCTGCATTTCCCTCTGCATTTCTGCTCACACTTCCCACCACAAAGACCTGTGTGCTTGGATCTACATGCAAGGCACAACCAGCTTCCGAGGTCCACACTGATTCTTGGATTGGTTTCTTGCTTATCCAATGTATAGGGGAGGAATTTGGGCCTTGGAGATATAAAAATGCAGGGACTTCTGCTTCCTCTGGCTGAAAGGTTTGGTTGAGAGATATCTCTTAAGATGGTTTCCTACCATGGCTTGAATAACAAGCTAGGAAGCATAGGGGAGTGTGTACTCTAGCCTCTGCTCGCTATGTAGATCACAGATCTCTGTCATAAATGATATCCTTGCAGAGTGCCAGATTGTATGCCTTGGAGTTTCTGGAGGAGGCTTTCTTTTTTCTCTTTTGTTTAAAGCCTCATTGACGGGAGTTTACCCGCTTCTCTATCACATTGCCTATTGCCCAATGTTTGGGTCCTTTGTTTCTTTTAAAAATTTGAAGTTCAATATTTCCAGATTCCATCTAGTCTCTATTTACTGTGTTCTGTTGCCTTCTTAGGCTGTGGTTTAGCTCAGTTGGTAGAGTGCTGCTCTACACTTTCTGGAGACCCAGGCTTGATCCCCAGCACTACATTTAAAATAGAAGGATGTGGCAGTCCAGTCCTGAAAACAATCCCCCAAATAATCAGCCATTGAAAACCTTATGAGGTTTGCTATGAGTCAGACTCGACTCAATGCACCTAACAACAAAATTGCCCTCTCATGCTTTCCCATGCCACCTGTTTCTCCCCGAAGCCAAGCACTTGATATTTGTTTCAGTCTTATGGAGATGCAAGAAAATGTTGGTTGTCTCTGATCTATCATCCAATATGAAATTTTTTGAGTGCCAAGATGATGCTGTAATTGTAGAAACTTTGCCAAATGTAACAAAATTATAAAGAAAGAATCATATCTGAGAGAAAGAGAGAGGGAGAGAGAATCAGAAACATCACTAAGCTGTTAAGCCTTATTAGAGCTTGGAGGAACAGGAAAAATCAATAATAATGATCACATCTTTATTAAAATTTATGAGTTTTTCATCATGGAATTTTGTATTAATATAACTTAGAAATATTATATTCAAGCTGGGCACTGTGGTACTTGCCTACAATCCCAGAATATTAGGAGGCTGAGGCGGGAGGATCATGAGTTCACGAACAAAGGCAGCATGCATAACTTAATGTGACCCTGTTTCAAAAATAAAAAATAAAATATAAAAATAAAAATGGACTGGGATTGTGGCTTAGTCACGGAGTGTTTGCCTACCATGTGCAAAGATCTTGGTTCAATCCCCAGTACTGACTATATATGCAGATATATATATATATATATATATATATATATATATATATATATATATCACATATATATTTATTTATATATATATATATTTGCACACACACATATAAATATACAGTACTGAATATATATATATATATATATATATATATATATATATATATACATACATGCACACATATTACATTAAATATTTATCTTGATTATTGAGTTTTGTATATCCTTCAATTTTGTATCTAATGAAAATATCTTACATTACCCTAGCCCTGGCTTTGCATTAGATGACCTCAAGAATTTGCCTTAACTTCACCAACCACTATTGTGGTGAATGCATTATTTCCGATACTTGATGAGAAGAATTAGAAGTAACAATTCACATATGATGGACAAAAATATGCATTTACAGTCTTATCCTAGGGCTATGTTATTCTCCTGCCCTATGTCCATGCCTGAATTGAATGGTTTGACCAATTCATTAAATGACACATTGGTGCACTGTTTCAATAGCATTATGTTAAGTGGACTAGATGAGGTAGAAGTATGTATGTTGGTGACCTTATTAAGATACAGCCAGGTGTGTTGGCTCATACCTATAATTCCAGCAACTCAAAAGGCTGAGGCAGAAGGATTGCAAATTTGAGGCTAGAGACATCCTACATAACTTAGCAAGACCCTATCTCAAGATAAAAAAATAAATTAAAAACAATGTTGAGAGTACA
This sequence comes from Pedetes capensis, assembly GCA_007922755.1. NCBI lineage: Eukaryota > Metazoa > Chordata > Mammalia > Rodentia > Pedetidae > Pedetes > Pedetes capensis. The sequence goes on along the minus strand of VMDO01021816.1, from coordinate 6,317 downwards.
GGTCAGTAGTAGAGCACTTGCAAAGTATGCATGGGGCTCTGAGGTCAACCCCCAAGTACTGACAAAAAAAAAAAAAGCCAGGTGTGGTGGTGCACACCTGAATTCCAGTGGCTCAGGAGGTGGAGGGAGGAGGATCACAAGTTCCAGAACAGAGGTAGTCTGCGTAACCTAATGAGACTCTGCCTAAAAAAAAAACAGAAAAAAGGGTTGGGCATGCAGCTCAGTGGTCCAGCATTGCAAAGCATGCAAGCGCGAGGCCCTGGGTTCAACCCCCAGTACCACAAAAAAATAAAAGGAAGGAAGGAAGGAAAGAAAGAAAGAAAGAAAGAGAGAAAGAAAGAGAGAAAGAAAGAAAAAGCAAGCAAGCAAGCAAGCAAGCAGCACATGCAGTCCAGCTGTTGGGAAATAGCTTCATGAAGATTCAGGGACTTGGTACATCAGTGGAATTTACAGCAATTCATTGGTCTGGTATATGACAGATTCCCTCCACATTGAAGGACAATTTATTATATCTTTCATTTCCCATTGCTAAGAATGAGTCTTGATTCATGGTAAGCAAATAAAATAGAAATCCAATGGCTTTGAGTTGAAAACAGAGTAGAGAAAGACTTTTCAGAAAGTCCTGGTTGTGGCACAAATAACCCTGCCACATGGATACCTTGCATGAGACAACATAGCATATTTCATGGTATTAGAGGTGTCTGTGATAGGCAGAAATAACCATGAAGAGTCATGGCATGAACCAAATGGTAAATTACAATATGGACTACTTAGTGTTCTGGAACAAGTATATGCCATCTGCAGCAGAAGATTATGTTTTATTATATAAACGTCTATGACATGCTAGGTGTCTTAATAGAGATAGGGAAAACTAAATGGACATCAAGTAACCACTAGAGGTGGTTTCTGCCAAACTCATCTAGTCATGGGTTGTCCAGGTCCAGTGGTGATTAATCATTGCCAGGATCAGATATCAACAGGGCCAGAGGGTACAAGTAAGCAACAAAAGCAGGTGGCTCAGAATCCATGTCATTTACCACTGTTGCCTTGGCACATCCCACTTAGTGCTTAGTATGTACCTGCTATGGAAAATTCATTATGAATAGCTAATGAAGGAAGGAAAAAGCTAAATTTAACATCATTGATGGGTTGGTTTGTTATTCCAGTCAAAATGAGTGTAATGTGATAAAAACCTAATATAAGAATGACCTGAAAGACAGCGATGGGAAGAAACACTTCCAATGGATATAATTTTGAGGAGTAGCTATATGAAAGAAAAGTGAACCATGGCTAGAATATATGTGGGTTTATTGGCAGTGATGGGTAAATCAGAGTATTAATTAGTGGTATAACAGGAGAATGACTTTAGGAAAAATATTTTAGGTCATGAGGTATGAAGTTGGATCTATAGGAGAGGGCATACATTGCAAAGAAATATATAATGCATTATAATTCTTGCCATCAATCATCCATCGTAGAAGAATCATTAAACAAGCAAGAAACCTTGCCCTGTTGACATCATCCAGATTTTGTCATTACTCACTCACTTTTACCAAAAGAACATAAATAGAATGTCAAGGATGTTAATCATGAATGGGCTCAATGATGTAGGTCCCCATTCAGCAGTTGATATAGCTACTGCTGCTGCCAAACACATAAACTGACAGCAACTGAGCACAATGCTGAGCCCATAACAAAGCCTCTTCCCTGCAGGAGGACAAGCTGCTTGCTGGCAAAGTGATTCCATTAGATCCTTAGTAATCAAAAGAGGGCAACAATTCATCTTGACTTATATTGACATATATGTATGCTTTGTCTACAGAGCCTTATCCAAGGTCAACTATCTGATGAGTTATGGGTTAGTTATTTTGTCACCTAAGAATTCTCTTAAGTCTTGTTTTGAGTCACAGAGTGTGACTGTGAGGTACGGCCACCTGGTCATTGGTTTATTAGATGCCACACCACTCAAATATTTGCAGCCTCTCTAAGTGAAGGAGTGGCCATTTGAAAGCATATCTGAGGCATCAGCTTAGAAATGATGTCCTCTGATACTGAGATTCCTCCTCCAAAATTCAGTGTAGACTCTAAATTAGCAATCATTGTGTTTATCCAACAAAAATTCATGCATTTGAGAACCAAGGAATGGAAGTAGTGGCCTTATATAACACCATACCCTGTAATCCACTTGAGCAACTTGCATTTCTTATCCCTACAACTTTTGCTTCTGGATCTAGCAGTCCTAATTCCCAATGGGGAAAGCACTATCTGGTTGTTTAGTGTTCTTTTACCAAGAGAAAGCAAGCATAGCAAGAATTACTATTGATGTAGGAAAATTGATATACATCACCAAAAGAAGTAAAGCTGATGCTGTATAATGGATACAGTAGGGAAGGATGTGCTTCACATTCAAGTGATAGAATAGGTCATCTCTTGATATTCCCATGTCCAATTCTGAGAGTAAAGTGGCAACAGCCTCCGGAGCAGGCAAAGATCTTGAAATTCTTTCTCATCGGTGATAAGGGTAAGAGTCTAGGTCACCAAATAAGCTACCCTTATCAGCAGAAATGAATGTAGAATGGTTAATAGAGGAGGGAAATAATGCCATCTTTGTATCATGACTAGCTTTAGCACCAGGAGCTATAGTTCATTCCACTAACTTTCCTATCACAATTTTTCCTAGAGAAAGGAACGAACTTGATTCCTGGTAGAAAGAATTTATTATCTGAAGTAGATGGATCTGAGTGGCATAGGAAGTGGACAGAATAAAATACTATGGTGCACTGTTCAGAATCTCTTTTAGGGTTGAAATTTTTATTACCCCAGCAGCTAGATAGTTTGGCTACTGAAGACTCTCAGAAGAATCCCTCCCCACAATTGCTTTTGGCTTGAGTTGTTGATTGGTCCATATGGGAGCAGAAAGTCTAACCTCTTTACCTTGGTTGTGGACAACTCTGCAGGGGCATACAAGCTCCACAATACCACAGTGGGTTGGCTGTCTTTGGAGTGACTCTGCCAAAGTGAAGCTATTTGCCCAATCTAACTTCCTACAAATGCTCATAGGTATTGTTCTAAGAAGACTCTCCATAAAATTTCCTGCATACAAATCTCAGATGCACAAAGTCTATCTTCTAGTGAAGTTGCCATAGACAGGATTCTTTCAAACTGCCAGAATGAATTCAATGTCAAATAATTTTTAAAGAAGATTTGCACTTACATGTTGTAAAGTAAATCTTTTGCATGGACTTTTTATTTTCTTATTTATTTATTGTTTTGTTTGGTTTGTTTGTTGAGATGGGGTCTTGCTCTGCAGACCAGGCTGCCTTATACTCTACATCTGTCCTCCTGCCTCAGCCACTCAGTACCAGGATTCTAAATCAATCATGTGAACTTGAACAAATCAAGCTTCCCTGGATAAGAGCTGATTCATTTGTTAATTGAGGGCATTGTGCTAGGTGAAGGATTTATAAAACATTTTGCAATTAAGAAAGTTAAATAATTTCCTTTTCATTAAGGTTTATATTTTAAGTCACATTCTCGTTTAGACCTAGAGTGGTGTTTTAAAAAAGAGGGGTATTCTAAAAAATAGAAACAAGTTTTCTGAACACTGTTTCACAACACTGAGATGATGTTAATGAGACAAAGAGAGGCTCTCCATAGCAAATGACTTGTAAAAGTTTAGCTAAGGGCTCACGCTTAGCTCGGTTAGTAGCGTACTTTCTCTGCACTCTCTGAGGACGCAGGTTCAATCCCTAGGACTATAAAAGTGGGAGAAGGCTGTGCCAGTCCACTCTCCAAAACAATAAGCCATTAGCCATTGAAAACCCGATGAGCTTCTCTATGAGTTGGGCACGACTTGATGGCACCTAACAACAACATGTAACTAAACACAAACACTAACATGTAACAAGGGTGCAAATAAGTCATTATATTCTTCAAGGATCTATAGTATTTGTGATATGAGAATTTGTAGACATGGTTGAATTCATGATTCCTTCATTCAGCAATTACTCACTGAATGCCTATTTTGTGTCCAGACTCTACTAGGCCCTGGACATACACAAATTAATACCCACATCTCAATTCTTAAACACTTCAGTCTATTGAGAGAGGCAAACATATACACTAATATTACAAAATAAAGATCTGTACTAGAGTACAAAAAGGACACTGCTAGTGAATTCTGTAAGGGTCTTATAAGGACAGGATATTTTATTCTACAAAGTTTGATTATCTGCTGGTGCGGTGGCGCACACCTGTAATCCCAGTGGCTTGGGAGGCGGAGGCAGGAAGATTGCAAGTTCGAGACCAGAGGCAGGCTGCATAATTTAGGGAAACCCTGTCTCAAAGAAGTAGAAAAAAAAAAAGAGCTGGGGGTCCTGCTCAGTGGTCCAGCACTTGCAGAGCTCGCAAGCACAAGCCACTGGGTTCAATCCCCAGTACTGCAAAAAAAAAAAAAAAAAAGTTTGACTATCAATCAATTTGAGTATTTCTTCATTTTAACAAAGGCTGTCTTATCACTCTATCACTAACTTGGCAAGGCATCTCATTGCAACCACTATTTGTAGTTATTCCCATTAGTTCTGCAGTTCTCCTTGGTCCATCATAGGCCTACTTTACAACAGACCTTATCCAGATTCTATTTAACTTATATATATATCATGCAAATGAATCTAACTGAAGGAAAGGTGGGGAAAGACCACTAATTGAAAGTGACATTTCTTACACTTGAATTATGACTCCAAGCTAGGCAGATCTTAAGCAACTCCAGGTTGTTGACATAAAGCAAAAGAGCAAACTATAGAAAAGGAAGCCTGCAGCTGTAGCTCTCTGGCATCCGATCCCGTCAGATCTCGGAAGCTAAGCAGGGTCGGGCCTGGTTAGTACCTGGATGGGAGACCGCCTGGGAACACCAGAAGCTGTAGGCTTGGGAGAAGGACCTGGCAACCCCCTTCCAAAAATCAATCTGCCATTGAAAACCCTATGAACAGCAGAGAAGCACTGACAATAGTGTTTCCTCTGTTGTACAGAGGGTCGCTATGAGTCAGATACCGACTCGACAGCACCTAACAACAACAACAACAACATAGAAAAGGAAAGATTACAAAGCAAAAGAGGAATTATTTTGTGGCTACAGATAAGTAACATAGTATGTAATATGATAGCTTGCACCATACTCTGCATTTTCTCTTTTACACTGACACACAAGTTACTTGTTGGTAGACAGGTAAAAAACAGAAGCTACATGAAGTCGGCAATTCTTTCTACTGTTTCCTGAATTCAGATCTCCTCAGTACCCTATAGCTAGATGATCTGAAGGTATAGTAGTTGTTGATCTGAGTACATGAGGAGGGGAGGGAAGATTCTGGAAAGTTGTAGAGAACTTTTGACATTGGTGAAGGAGGGAAAGAAGTTTACCCTGGACTAGAAGAGAACAGAAGTCAATGTGATCTGGGTGTCCTGGTGCTCACTTGTAATTCCAACAACTTGGGGAACTGAGGAATGGAAATCTTAAGTTTGAGGTTAGGGGCAGGCTGTACAATTAAGTAAGACCTTGTCTCAAAAGAAAAAAGGGGCTGGGCTGAATATTGGAGTGCTTGTCTACCATATGCAAAGCCTTGGATTCAACCTCAGTACTGAAAAATAAATAAATAAACAGATAAATAAATAAATCAGTGTGCCCTAGAGTGGCAAAAAGCGTGTCCAGTCATCTAAACTAAGACAATTTGGATGGTGAAAAATGGTATGAAAGCAATTAAAATTAATTCATTGTTTTTGGATATTTATTTAATTGGCTTTTAGAATATCATTTGGCCCTTTAAAAATAATGTTATTTGATAACATTTCTTGTGCAAAAGCCTTTATACAAAAATCAAATGATATATACTATAGAGCTATGCATGATGGAGGATGCTATAAACCTAGCATTTAGGAGATGGAGGCAGAAGGATTGTAAGTCTGGGACCAGGCTGACCTACATACCAAAAACAAACAAGCAAATAACAATAACAAGAAATATACATATATATTATATATACATACATATATACATATATATTATATATATACATATATATATTTTTATTAGAAATTTTTAATGCACACCATTGACATGCTTTTTGTTGTGACAATTTTATAGGTTACCCCTTACCCTCCTCTATGTTTCCCCCCTCTCCCCTTCCTATCTAAGTTTCCCATCCAAGTCTTCTCTATCTTTTACTATATAGTATTTTTCTATATGTCCTTGGGTTCCATTTCTGTTTAAGATAGAAACTTTTCCTGTAGTGGTCTTTGTTTCTATCTTGTTAGAACAATTACAT
>VMDO01021815.1:0-34663 GCA_007922755.1 Pedetes capensis | reverse complement strand
CAAAAGCAGAACTGTTTAAGCACTTGGTGTGGGATGGCATGTCCAGTGACTGCAGGCAAGCCTGCCAGGGCCTAAAGAATGGGACCCTGGAGGATTGGATTGTGGCTGCACAGGATGTGGGTTCCACGACCCAAACTGCCACAGTCATGGCCAGAGCCTTCACCGACCAAGCAGTGGACAGCATTGCTAAGGCCTTCACCTCAATTCCAGAGAGATTCAAAGACAGGAGACCTGGCAGATGTAATAACTGCGGGGAGAAAGGACATTGGTGGTGGGAGTGCCCAAAAAGGCAGGAAGGGCCCAGAAAAGAGAGGAGGGAGGAATGATCCGAGGAGAATAACAATAGGCCTCATGGTCCATGCCAGCGATTTGGCAAAATGGGCCACACCAAGAAAACATGCTGATCCAGCTACCATAGGGACGGCACACCCCTCCACAAGCCTTTAAACAGGGTGGGCCGCCTTCTAGCCCAGCCACAAAGGAAGGATAAGGAAAGGCCACAGGAAAAGATAACGACCAGACCCAGAGAAACAAAACAGAGACCTCTGGAGGACCAATGTGAGGTCAAGGACCAGAAAAGAGAAAAGCCACAGGGACCACCAGAGAATACAAATAAGGACAAGAGCAAGGAAAAGGAAAAGCCACAGAGAGACAGGGACAGGCTCCAGGTGCACTGGACTGTACCTGTGGAGGCAGAACTAAAACCCAAAACTGATGCCTCAGCAAGTAATAAAGGCTCCAATAATGATTTTAAAAATTTAGGGTTGCTGAGTAACAATCAGAAATGGCAGGATCTGACAAAGTACCTGTGTTAAAGGAAGAACATCGATTAGTTAAAATCTGTTTTGTACAAACAAATCAAAAGGATTAATTGACTAATTGTATAAAGGATGACAATATTGAAGAAAATAAATATAAAACAGAAAAGCTCAAATGTAAGGCAAAGGAGCTCAATAGTGAAATGGATAAAATTATAAATGTCAAAGATGTATGTTCTAACAATGGATTAACTCTTGTTAACAAGTCAACTGCAAAATGTTCTTGGTGCCTTTTACAACATTCTAAAGAAAAATTGTTAGATGTAATGTCTTGTCAGCACAAGTTTTGTATGGATTGTTTACAGCCATACCTAAAAGAAAAGACCTCTCCAGGTGAAATAGATATTTGATGCATGAACAATATAAAGCCATATGTAAAAAGTATTGCTTCTGTAATAGAGTGGACTGATGAAAATTACAATCAGATGACATATGTTAAGAAATGTGAGAAAATGGTTTTCAGTCTAAATCTGTTAAACTGTAAATTTTGGGAAAAGAAACCTTGGAGCCAAAAGGCCCTTGCTGATGTTCCCATTGAAATTAGTACAATAACATTGTATAAGTTTGTATCTTCAATAGTAACTACAATGCCTTTAAATATTGAGGTTCCTACTAAGTCAACATATGTTGAGGATACTGTTCTGACATCTTTCTATAAAGGCTATGAAATCTTAATGGATAATGAGGAAAAATAAGAGTTAAAAAAGCCAAGGAGCCTAAGAGAGCCCTTATGGCACCAACAATTGTGACTATAACCAACAGCACAGGTATTCCCTACAACCCCCAGGGACAGGCCATAGTGGAAAGAGCCCACAAAACTTTAAAACAACAATTAGAAAAGGAAAAAGGGGGAAGGGAGGGGGAGTACCTACCCAACGTAATACTTAGTAAAGCCTTAACAACTATTAATATACTTAATATTCAGAAACATCAAAATAGGCCCAGAGTGAAAAAGCACTGGGGACAGATGTCAAGGCCACCAGAAATTTTGGTTTGGTGGAAGGACCCTCTCACTGGAAAGTGGAGGGGGCCCGACATGTTACTAACCCAAGGCCGAGGTTCGGCGTGTGTTTTCCCACAGGGGGAGGACAAGCCAATTTGGATCCCGGCACGAAATGTCCGGAGAGCAAATGACACCAAGGGTAGTAACACCAAAAAAGGGGACAAGGACTTGGACAGTGAGCCACGGGCTTCCGAACGCCCAGGGAACTATCTCAGAAGAGGGGGCGTGAAGAATGTAAGGGCTGACGGAGGGAGTGGTGAAACTGAGGACAGCTCAAACAATGAACCCAAAAGCAATAATGGCAGCAGAGAAAACCACCAAACCGGGTGAGGCCAGAAAAAGAAAAACCGAACAATGCCACAATTGTAAAGGGTACCCTAACACTGTTAATAATGGTGCTCCATTGGCAGCATCTGCCATGCCAGTGGCAACAGCTACGGAGCCAATTATGGTAATAGAGGTAAATGTAACACAGGTAAATAATGCCATAAATAACCGCTGTGTGTATTGGGCGTACGTACCCAACCCGCCACTCAACAGGGCGGTTACTTGGGACGACGCACCGATAACTGTTTATGCCAATGAAGTGCCGTGGGTAGTGGGACCTTACAACCCATGAGGCCCACTAAAGCTAGAGGAGGAGGTAAAAGTCTTCAGAAACTTAGTGTGGGAAGTGAAAATGTGCCTATATAGGGGAAAAGGAAAGGCACTGCTTGACAGTGGTCAATAAGATCTGGCCAATGTCAAACAAGGAGAGATTATATGTTCCCGACATTGGGTCAAGGAAAGCTAAAGAGGTGCCATGGATGCCAAAAGGCATGGACCAGAGCCTGTATCAATAGAGTAATTACATAAAGAAAATGTGAAGGTGTTCATGGATGTCCCCAAGAAAAAGTAATGGGGTGGGAACACACAGGTTTAGTGAAAGGGCTCATATAATTGGCAACTGCATTGTTAAAAGTATGTTATGGACTACAAACTAATCCCACCTTCACTCCACGTAACAGAAAAGGCACCTCCACAAGTACACCTGTGGAAGTTGGTGGCCACAATAAGACCTCCTTGGGCAGTAAGCACTTCAGACCCTGGTAAAAAGACTAGAATGAAATTAAGAACTTGTGTAAGACTCCTATATGTAATGTTAAGAGGGGAGACAAAATGGAACAAGATGGATGGGTCAATCTTTTGAAACAATGTAAATTGTATGCCTGTGTAAATACCTCTTTGAATATGGACTTTAAAAAAGAGAACATCTATTTGTTATGTGTAAGAAAGGGAATTTGGGTACCAGGTAGACAACATCGGCTAAGGAAAGACTCACCAGCCTTGGCCTTGCTCCAGGGAATTGTTAAAAGACTTTTAAAACTGCTATGTTGTATGTTATGATTATTGCTGTATGCCTTATGATTACAATTGTATGTATAGTCACCAGGAGAGTTCAAAATGTAAAATACGATGTAAATAATCAGACCCTAAAGCATTCTATAACGGTACAATTATTCAGAGAACATGCCCATCAAATTAAAAAAATTAAAAGAAAAAGAGGGATATGTAGGGAAAAATTGGGAGGAAATTGGCAAAAACTCCCAAACTGGGAAAATGGCGTTTGAATATCTGGTTTGTAAGTTAGAAATCTAGTGAAAATGAAAGTAACTTGGTTGCACATTTGTACAAAACCCTTCCTGATTGGACAATTGGACTGAAAGCTGATTGGCTCAGGCCATTCCGTGGGCGAACTACATAAAGAGCTGCGCTGCGGCAGCTCAACCCTTTTTGGCACGGCCTTTTTGGCATCCCTTTCTGCGCCTTCTCGCCTGTTCCTGCCAGGACCACAGATGAGGAAGCGCCTCTCCCGCTGCTCTCCCCCGGACCTTTGGTGAGGAAATAATGCTCTCCCGTCGCAATCCTCAACAAGGAAAGGAACCTGCTCTCCGTCTGACCACCTAAGCAACAGCTGTCTCCTCATGACCACGGAGACGACCAACAGAGGTGTTTGCCCCTGGAAGGCAAAAGTGCCTGAGGCTTTTCTTTTCTCCAGTCTCCGCTGGGGTCCTGAGGGCCGCAGGAGTCTGCTTCCCTCACCTGAGGGTCCTGAGTGAATTGTGTTTAGTATCTGTGTGCGCGGCGGTGCAGCCCATCCAAACCTCCAGGCCAGACTGGGAGGCGCGTGCCCCACAGTGGATTAAATTCCAGGATATATGTCATAACTACATATACATATGTGTTTTATTATAATTGCTTCTCTTCCATCTTATTTTCTGTCCTCTTTTTCTTGCATATCTACCATATTTTTAATGCTAAATATCCAGTCTTTTTTCTTATTCCTCTCCATTAAAAGGAGAATGTTTTCTGGATGCTTTATATTCATAAACAATCCTGCAAATATTATCATTGAAATACATATTTTCTCTAGTCTCCTTAACAATAGCTGTTTCATCAGAGGTCAGTAATTTTCATTTGATTTTTCATCTATGTTAAATACTATTCATCATCTTAACATGCTGGATTACTGGTACTCTGTTCATACTAAGACTTGGGTAGCTGCTAGGCATGCATATCTTTTATTGTTACATAAGCATGTTAGTCATTTTTCAGTGTGTCAAACAACTGAAGGGAAGAAGTATTTAATTTGGCTCAGTTTCAGGTTACTCAGTCCCTGGTCACTCAGGTCTATTGTTTCTAGGTCGGTACATGTTGAGCAGAACATCATGGTGGGGAGTATGTAGTAGAGAAAATGGCTCACCTCATGGAAAATAGCAAATAGAAAGGAAAAGAGGAAGAAGTCTCCAGGGACAAGTCACACTATTCAAAAGCATGGCTCTAAAGCCTAATTCTTTGAGTTAGGCCTCACTTCTACATGGTCCATTCAGCTATGACTCCATCAATGGATTAATCCATGGATTAATGGATTAATGGACTAATCCATTGATGAGGGTGCAGCCCTAGGATCTTATTGCCTCTCCAAAGTCCATCAACTGCTAGCCAAGCATTTAATATATAATCTTTTGGGGAATAATTTTAGATTAAAAATAGTAAAAGCAAATCAATCTTTTCTTTGGGCAATCCTGGAAGGAATTAGTAAGCATGCTTTTGAGAAGGGCTAGTAAGATTTTGGGGTCTTTGATGGGAATTGAATCATAAAAAGAGGGTTTAAAAATCTAACAAATAGGATAAGAATATGAACAAATAAATAAATTATGCTATGTTAAGAACAATAGCATATTCATACTTACTACATGATGATGGAGGTGACATAGGTTTCAAGGTTGGCATTATGGGTCAGGCCAAGTCATGAGGACCTTGTACATGTTGGTAAACAAAATTTTAAATACAGATGTGATCCAGTCTTACTTTGCTTAAATATTTTTGATGTGTTGTGGCATTGGAATGGCCAAAAATAGTGAGAGGGAGATGCTATAATCAGTGTTTTGCCTGTAATCTTTTAGGTGAAAAATAGGATGTACTTGAACCAGCAAAGAATTACAAAGGAAAAATGTGAAAGATACTTAAGTAAGGAGATTATTGTATGGATGGAAACTAAATACAAGTGCATTAAATGCAGAAAAGAAAAAACTTACACTAACAAAGGAAGAGGAAAATGGCCAAGAATGAATCTTACACTTACTGTTTGGGTGTCTGAATAGATAGGTATGCTATTGATGATTGTAGACCATTCACAGAAGGAAGTAATTAGGAAAAAATGGGATTAGAAAATCATTGAGAATGTTGCTTTTGAGGGGAATCTGAGACATCCAAATTTGGTATATAACAAATACTCTGTTTTAGTAGCTTAAAGTTTAGTGAAAAAACAAAACAAAACAATGCTTAAGTGGAAGACTAGGGAGACAACTTCATATAAGTCACATCAAAAGCATGACAATATTTGAAAAGATACATAGTGATAAAAAAATGAGATGTGAATAATCTGACAATAAAATTTTAAAATCCAAATATAATGTAAGTAGTAAAAGAAAGTATCAGAAAACTAGAACATGATTATCAAAAGTTTTAAGATTTATAAAAGAGAGTAGGAGTTTATGGAAACTGAGGGAGGAAATAGTTTCAGATTGAGCGGGCATTTTCTGGCAGTAGGGCTTTGTGCCTTGGTTTCCTCTGCTGCTATGTTTACTTTCCTATTCCTTTCATGCCACTTGTGGATCATTCTCAGGATGGAGTTTAAATACATTCCTTTTAAAGAGACCTTCCCACACAGCCTGGTCAATAGTAAGTCTCCATTATATCTTTTTCATGATATCTGATTATTTTTATTTAACTAAATTTACTACTATGGTCATTATCATATATTTATTTGCTTGTTTGTTCATTATTTTTTTGTGTTTTCATCATTTTCCCATTTAGACTGAAAAACTTAGGAGAAGAGCAGGGTTGTCTACTTTATTCACTACTACATTTCAAAAACTTACCACAAGAGCTGGATTTGGTGGCACATGCCTGTAATCTGGGTAACTTAGTGAGACCTTGTCTCAAAAATTAAAAAAAAAAAAAAAAAAAAAAAAAAAAAAAAAAAAAAAAAAAAAAAAAAAAAAAAAAAGAAGAAGAAGAAGAAGAAGAAGAAGAAGAAGAAGAAGAAGAAGAAGAAGAAAAGAAAAGAGAAAACCAAAGAGTTACCACAATTACTGGCATACAATTGTTTTTGTTAAGTGCCTGCCTTCAAGTCAGTTCTGACTTATAGTGACCCTATGTGCAATAGAATGAAACACCCCGATTGGGTGCCAGGCACATGATCTTTATTGTGTTTAAGACTATTGTTGCAGCCACTGTGTCAATCCATCTAGATGAAGGTTTTCCATTTTTGGTTAACCTGCCACTCTCCCAAACATGATGTCCTTCCCTAGGCATTGATCCCTCTTGACAACACGTCCAAAATATGTCAGATGGAGGATATCCATCTTAGCTTCGAAGGAGCACTCTGGTTGCACTTCTTCTGAGACAGATCTGTTGGTTCTTTTGGGTATATTCAATATTTGTTTCCAGCACTGTAAGTCAAAAGCATTAGTTCTCTTGTGTCCCTGGTTCAAGGTCTAGCTTTCACAACTGTATGATGAGACTGAAAATACTGTGGCATGAGTCAGACAAAACTTCATCTTGAATGTGACATCTTTACTTTATAGTACTTTAAAGAAGTCTTTTGCAACAGCTATTCCCAATGCAATGAGTCTTATGATTTCTTGACTGCTTCTTCCATAAGTGTTGATTGTAGAAACAAGTAAATCAAAATGTTGGACAATCTCAATCTTTTCTTCATTTACCACAAAGCTGGATACTAACCCAATTGTAAGGATTTTTGTATTGCTGATATCGAGGCACAATCCATACTAAAGGTTATGTTCATTGATCTTCACTAGTACCTGTTTCAAATTCTCTTCACTTTTACAACTCAGAGTTGTGTCATCTGCATAAAGCAGGCCTTTAATCAGCCAGGCACAATGGTGCACACCTGTAATCCCAGTGGCTTGGGATGGGGAGACAGGAGGATTACAAATTCAAGACCAGAGGCAGTCTGTATAATTTAGTGAGACACTGTCTCAAAAAGTAAAAAAAAAAAAAAAAAAAAAAAAAAAAGAAAAGAAAAGAAAAGAAAAAGCAGTCTGTTAATGAGTCTTCTTCCAATTGTGATACCCTGCTCTTCTTCATAAGGTTCAGTTTCTGGGATTATTTTCTCAGCATAGAGATTGAAGAGGCACAGTGAAAAAACACAGCCCTGATACACATTTTTCTTGACTCTAAACCAGGGAGTGTTTCCTTATTGTTTTGGAACAACTGCCACCTATCCATGTACAGATTCCTCATGAGGACAATTAAGTGGTCTAGTATTCCCATTCTTCACATCATTATCTATAATTTATTGTGATCCACACATTCAAATGCCTTTGCATATTAATAAAACATAGCTAGACATTTTTCTGTTATTCTTAATTGTTGTTGTTGTTAGGTGCCATCTAGTCAAGTCCGACTCATAGCAACCCTCATAAGGTTTTCAATGGCTGACTGTTTTGGGATTGCCTTGGGAGTGGATTGCCAGGTCCTTCTCCCATTTTTGCGGTGCTGGAAATTGAACTTGGGACCTCATAGACTGCAGCATAGATCTCTACCAACTGAGCTAAACCCTAGTCCATTATTCTTAATAGTTGCTCAGTATTTCTTTCTTTTTTTTTTTTTTTTTTTTTTTTTTTTTTTTTTTTTTTTTTTTTTTTTTTTTTTTTTTTTTTTTTTTTTTTTTTTTTTGCGGTACTGGGGGTTGAACCCAGGGCCTGCCTCATGCTTGCATGCTTTGCAAGTGCTGGACCACTGAGCTGCACCGCCAGCCCACTTCTATACTTTTTGAGACAGGGTCTTACTAAATTACACAGACTGCCTCAGGTCTTGAACTTGCAATCCTCCTGCCTCCATTTTCCAAGCTGCTGGGATTACAGATATGTGCCACTACACCAGACCCTGCTCAGTATTTCTTGATTGAACAGAACATAGCAGAGAGGGAGAGAAAGAGACTAATGGCAAATCTCCCATTAACTTTGAAAAACTGAAGATCAGTAGGCTCATTATTAAGGTGATTTCAAGTGGAATAATAATAAGTGAAAGAAGAAATTAATTGTTCAGAATACTTTAAATGCTATTAATTGCTTTCCATGTGTCATCTCATGAAATCTTCAAAAACATTGGTATGATGTTACTACATTTATCTCAAATCTGAACATTAGACAACAGACAAAAAGTAGTTTAAGTTTCTTTGCAGAAGAAAGTGTTAAGCTAAGACTCAAATCCATGCCATCCAGGCAGCTACCATGCTTAAAAGCATGTAAATATGTAAAATCTGTCCTGATTTTAAGGGATTTAGAAAAAAATGAGATGTAAATGAGTGCATGCAGTGAAAATATCCTATATTTTCTAAGAAATTTAAGTAGAGAAAACAAGAAAGCTTATGTGGAAGAGATTTGGTGGGGGAGGAAACCTTATAGAATTTGATCATATGTATATGCTACAATGAAGAGGTGGTTAAATTCTTGTCAGCAGATTTTGAAATAAGAAAGGTTAGTTGATGAGAGAAAATCCCAGAGGGTTTGAGAGACCATGTAATGATGAAGAAATACAGCACTAATACACTACTAAACTGAAAGAAAGAAAAAATAATTGGAGGTGAATATGTTAAATTTACATTTGGGAAGGGGCACAAAATTAAGAGACATGGTACATCAAGCTTTCAGATTTTTGAGAAGTGAGGGAGTGTGGAAGAAGAAGCCATAGGGTAGACCAGGACACCAAAGAAGAATGAAATGGTCTTAACTAAAATGTTGATCAGACATAAGATAGATACTGGTTCTCAAGAAATAAGAGAACACCTGGTAAACTAACTCCAAAATTTTGTCCAGTGGAATGGAGCTGCTCACTGAACAGTTGTACCAAGGATAAACAAATTGCCTCCACAAAAGTTTAATAATTGTCTTTATGATCGGTCTATGACAAGTTGGCCTGCAGCTATAGCCCTGTGGCATCCGATCCCGTCAGATCTCTGAAGCTAAGCAGGGTTGGGCCTGGTTAGTACCTGGATGGGAGACCGCCTGGGAACACCAGAAGCTGTAGGCTTGGGAGAAGGACCTGGCAACCCCCTCCCAAAAATCAGTCTGCCATTGAAAACCCTATGAACAGCAGAGAAGCACTGACCATAGTGTTTCGCCTGTTGTATGTAGGGTCGCTATGAGTCAGACACTGACTCGACGGCACCTAATAACAACAACAATGACAAGTTATGTAGATGCCATGTTGCATGATAGAGCACCCTGAGAATAAGTATCGAGATATTAGATACTCACCTTAGACTTACTCATAAATATGTTGTCAGTCCTAATCCATGGGCTATACAAAAAATTAAAAGAACAGTAGGAAAGAAGGAGGGAGGAAAGATGGAAAGAAGAAAGAAAGGAAGGGAAGAGAAGAAAAAATAACTGTGGCATATGTTCAGTTCACTATTAAAATCCTCATATGACATTTACACAACATGCATTCAAAATTGCTGCAAAGCTGCATTTGCAGAGCTTTAGTGTCTGATGTATAAGCAAATAGCAAATCAACTTTTTTTTCCTTTTGCCCACATTGCATATTCTCGACTAAGTCTGTGCTGCGATTGTGAATATTAAAAAAGTAATAGTAAAATAGTACATGACCCTTGTCTTCAAGAGGCTAATAATGTTTTTGTAGTGATAGAAGATAATATATAGAATAATTAGAGAATATTCATGAGATAGGCTGTGAAATTGGATTACATACACAATAGAAGAAAAAAGAAAGGAAAGGTCAGTGTCAGCTAAAGTAATCAAAAGAAGGCTACAATGAGGTTGATGGAACTTATTCGGGGTCATGAGAAATAAGTAAGATTTAGATAAGCAGAGAAAAAGGTGAGAGAAAACCACATTAGGATAATACTAGGGATCAAGGCCTGAAGGTGATGAAGGGCAAGGGTCTGAAGGATGTAAATTCTTCTGCAGGTATCTGAAGTCATCAGACCACAATCAAAAGCGATTGCACAAAAATCTCAGCAAAAATGAAACAAGTAACCCTGGCAGATCTTCTGACAGCCTGCAACATTAGGAGCAGCAGATCCACCAGATGGGACTGCAGAAACCAGAGATGGGGTGGATCTTTTTTTAAAAATAGGCATGGAGCTACCCATTAAATTGAAAAACAGAGCCCAGGATGGTGACAGGTTTTGAAAAGGATGGGCGGAAAGAAACATAAGCCACAATTTGGCTTTTCAGAGTCACTCTTGTACAAAAAGAAAATATCTTCAAATATGAAAGATGAGAATGTAAAGCAACAACCTCAGTGCCCTTTAATTTTGGCTTTGAATTTTCTTTGAATTTTCATAGTTTAAATTTTATTGATTGTGTCAAATAATTATCTTCTGATCTTTTAATATTTAATTTATAGAGTGAGTTCACATGAGAAACATAAACTTTAGATAACAGCAAAATCAGGAATAAATTATATCAACAGAAAATAATGCTTTTAATGTGTTTGATAACAATTATTGCTTTTGTTTTTGTTTTTGGTGGTATTTGGGGGTTGAACCCAGGGCCTTGCGCTTGCATATTTTGCAAATGTTGTACAACTGAGCTATATCCCTAGCCTTTTTTTTTTTTTTTTTTTTTCTTTTGAGACAGAGTCTTGCTAAATTACACAAACTGCCTCTGGTCTTGAATTTGCGATCCTCTTCCCTCCGCCTCCCAAGTGGCTGGGATTACAGGCCTCAGTCACCGCACCCTGCTGATAACACTTTTAAGTTAGATCTACAGGGTTTTTTTTAGATTATTGTAGCACTTACTAGTTTTTCTTTTTACAACTTGCCTTTTTTCTTATGGGCTGGGGTTGAGCTCAGAGCGCTGCTCTGCAGTCTCTGAGGCCCTGAGTTTAACCTCTGATACTGCAAAAACAGGGAAACAGCGTGGCAATCCACTCCATAAGCAATCCTGAAACAATCAGCCATTGAAAACCCTATGAGGGTTGCTATAAGTTACACATGACTCCATAGTAGCTAACAACAACAACAATTTTTCTTATAGCTTAGATTTGACTCATTTCTCTAAAGTCCTTTACTAATTTTGAATTATTCCTTTTGTATATTTGTTGGATTTTAAAATATGTCCTGATTGAATTTGTTGACATGTTGTTGACAGGTGCCATCTAGTCAGTACCCCACTCATAATGACCCTGTACAACAGGGGAAACACTATTGTACTGATTCTCTGCTATTCATAGGGTTTTCAATGGCTGATTGTTTTTTGGTGGTTGCCTGGTACTTCTCCCAAACCTATAACTCCTGGTGTATGCAGGGATTGGATGCTACAGTGGTATGGTTGTAGGCATGTTGATATGTTAGATATATTAATCATATATATACTTGCTTTATGTAATCGATAAATCAAAATGAAGTCCATGAAAAGTTTCAAATTTTTGATATATCCTGGGACATTAGATATAAGTAAATAAGTGAATGAATCATTGGATAAATGAAGCAAGTGAATAAAAATATTAATTGAATAACAAATACTGGTAGCTCTTAAGCTTTTAAGATTGTCTAATAATCTTTTTGTTATTGTTGGGTGTCATCAAGTTCGATCCAACTCATAGGGACCCTATGCACAACAGAATGAAACACTACCTAAAACTGTTTCATGCACACAATCTTTTTATGTTTGAGCCCAATCTTATAGCCACTATGTTTCTTCTCATTTTGAGTTTTGCCACATCATGACAAGCAGGTCCCAGGGGCTTTACTCCATTCTCATCATCAAAGCTGACTCTACTTAGAGGATGGGCTGGGATTTAGCTCAGTCGATAGACTGCTGCTCTGCAGTCTCTGAGGTCCCGAGTTCCATTCCCAGCACTGCAAAAGTGGGAGAAGGACCTGGCAATCCACTCCCAGGGCAATCCAGAAACAGTCAGCCATTGAAAATCCTATGAGGGTCCCTACGAGTTGGATACCGACTCACCAAAGGAAGCAATTCTTCAAAGCCAGAGACTTATTATTCTCAAGGCAGAGGCTTATCACCCAGGATCTAGAGTGCCAACTCCCAGAGGCCAGAGTTATAGCTCTAGAATGCTAGGACACTTGGCTCTTTATCCTTTAGTGACTCTAAATCTCTTCTAGTGGTCAGGGCTTAATCCTCGCAGTGTCACCTCCCTCCTTTGGTTCTCTATAGCTTCTTGTCTTCTGCAGTCTCCCTTTCTCCTCCATCTTTCCCCTTCTCAATAGGTCCACCATCCTTAGTTTCTGGTAGATTGTATCCTCAGTTGCTCCCTTGAACTCTGTGGCCACCTCCTAATGTTATAGCTCAGAGCTTTCAGTAGCAGGAGCTTTAGCTCTTTGTGACCCTCTGAAAGTCTTCAGCCATTATGTTACTTTTCAGGTCCATTCTAGTTTTCTCAAGGCATCCATGAAGTTTTCAAAGCAGTTAAAATGCCTTGTCAACAATACAGCTGGTCAACAAAAGAGGGGCTGCTGTGCTGATAGCTGCTCATTCAAAGCAGCTTGACTCAAGGAAGGGTCTGAGAGCCATTAATCAAAAGGGTCAATCAATCCTGTCCAAAACAATTTAACTTATTTGAAGGGAAAGTAAACATAATAGGATATTTACAATAAAGACTGATGATTAACATTAAAATTATTAACATTATTTATTATTGTTGTTAAATGCTGTCCAGTTGGATTCAGCTCATAACAACACTATGTATGACAGAAAGAAACACTACCCAACAGTATACCATGCACATAATCATTTTATGTTTGAGAACATTTTTGCAGGCACGTGTTTCTTCTAAGTTTGAGTTGTGCCACATCAGAAAAAGGAGGTCCCGTGGGCTTTTACTCCATTCTCATCATTAAGGTTGACTCTATTTTGAGGAGGCAACTCTTCCCCAGTCGTCTCTTGAATGCCTTCCAGTCTGAGGGGCTCATTTTTTGGCACTATATTTGACAGTGTTTCTCTGTTACTCATATAGTATTCAATGACTAATTGTTTTGGGAGAGGGCTACTGAATCTTTCTCCCTAGTTTGTCTTAGTATGGAAGCATAGTTGAAACCTATCCACCATAGCTGGTCCTACTGG
Organism: Pedetes capensis; assembly: GCA_007922755.1. Lineage (NCBI taxonomy): Eukaryota > Metazoa > Chordata > Mammalia > Rodentia > Pedetidae > Pedetes > Pedetes capensis. The sequence continues at coordinate 21,221 of VMDO01021815.1, read as the reverse complement.
TATCTGTAATACCTATGGCATAGTTTTCAGCCTTACTGCAACATGCAAGCCCCCATAGCATGACAAGCCGATAGACACATGGGAGTAACATTATTAAACAGTGCTTAACTCCTTGACAAATATCCTTAGGGAGAGTTAGGTCCGTCTGATCTATCTCAAAACCTTACGTGGTAATACAGACTTTGCAAGTATGATTGAGGTTCTGACCTTCATATAAAATGTTTATCTTGGGTTATAAAAATGAGTCTGATATAATCACAAGAGTCCATATAGAAGAGAGGCAGAAATACTAAGAAGTACAAGAAACCCATGTGATACTGGGAGTACAGTAAAAGAGAGAAAATGGTATGCTGCTGCCTTTGAAGATAGAGAAAATTACCATGAAATTAGAACTAAAGGAAGCTTTTGGCACAGGAAAAAAGAAAAGCAAGGAAACAGACCTTCTCATAGAAAGTCCAGAAGGAATGAGTGTTGGCAGTATCTTGATTTTAGCCTATTAAGAATCATTTTGGACTTCTGGCCTTCAGAATGATACATTTTTATTTAATAGGATGCTAGTGCAGTGGATTTGATTTCTCTAGGAAGGATACAGAGATTTCTTAAGCAGGATAAGAGTAGGAAACATAGAAGAGGCCAGACTTAAGATTGAATGTGAGTTACAAACAGATGGTATAGCTAGTTGGTATGTATTTCAGGCAAAGGGTGAAGCACATATACAAACCAAAGGATGTCAGAGAGTATGGAATGTATGAAAAAAATCAAAATTATATAATGGAGTTAAAATAATCAAGGATTAACTGAAGATTATGTCAACCACATTAACACATTTGACATTTATTTTGAGTAGCAATTCTTGATATGAATAGAATTCAAGTGGATTTATAAAGTTGAATGGGAAAAATATGTTGTTATCTGTAATCTCCAATGAAAATTTAGGATTAGTTTCAAATGTAAACAGTAGCAACAATATATTATTTTAACAGGATCTATGACTTTGTCAGCAATAGAAATCACAGATATTTTCATATTTTCTATTGTCTAAATAATATTTACATACTTCATTATTTTGAAACTATATTGGTTCTTAGGCTTCTGATAGATCTAACCAATCAATATATCAAAGGAGCATATGCATAAAGAAGAATGGAAATATTTTAAAATATATCATATAAAAAGGCTTTTAAAATAATTTTCTTCAAAATAATATTTTTGTAATCTTATTTATGTTAATCTCATATACTTGAATAAAACAAAAACAAACAAAAAATTAATCCTTATGTGAAGAACTCCTATCCTAAGAGAACAATAATGGGAATATTTTGAAAGATTGCAGAGAGAAAGAGCAAGAGATAGAGAGAAACACATGAACAAATTTAAATTTTATAAAAACACTTTAGCCTTATTGACTAGGATTAATTTTAGTAGGATAACAATAAAGAACCAAGATTTTCCATGATTATAGAAGGAAGTGATGACCAAATAAATTTATGGATTTGAGGCTGAGAATAGTGTAGAGTTGAGTCTTGGGTTTCAGAATTATCTGCATATGAATGTTATAATAAAATGAAACCATTTAAATATATAAAATATTACAAAAATAGGATATAAGAGAGAAACTTGGTGACTGCTGCTGTTAAAGAGAAATACAGAAGATGAAAAGCCTGCAAAAAAAGTCTGAGAAAGAGGAATTAGGCAGGTCAAAGCTAAACAAGAAAAAAAAAAAAAAAGGACATTATGAAATTATTCCCAAGAGTCAGTAGCCAAGAGTATCAACTATTTAAAAAATGGAGATAATTAATTTCTTTGGATTCAGACAAGGAACTTCTTGGTGCCTTTAAGTTGATTCAATAGAACAGTAGGTGAAAGTAACATTCCAGTGCATTTTACGTAGACTGGGATTAAGGAAGGAGAGGGAGATTGCATGCTTTCATTTGAAGACATTTTCTCCTTAAAAGGAGATTTGCAGCACAGAAGGATACAAAGGATTTCAGGAGAGCATTTTATTTTTTAAATGAGAGAAACATGCAATACTTAAATGTCAACAGGATATTTCTGTGAAAAGGGAGAATATTTGAATATACAGGAAGAAATATAAGAAATAGCATAATCTCTAAGTAGAAATATTATTGATTCCTGTAATTTTATTGTAACCATTCAAGTGATTGGTTAAAATGCCCTCTTGTAGTTTATCTCTTCAGCATCAATCATTGCATTTAGACAAGATTTGATTAGCAAACTTTTATGTAAACCACAGATTACTGGCTATATTTCTGAGGTTTACTGTTGCAGATTGTCATATGATTTACATGATTTTGATGCTGTTCTCATAGGGCTGGGTTCAATTTATTTTCACTAAAGTGTGTGTTCAGTTCTTTTATCAAAACAGCTCTCAAAAAATCAGAAAGATAGGAGAAAAATATATGGGGACGTCTATTACTGGCTAGGGGATATCATAATAAACTCTATTCAGGAGGATCTGAGTTTTGCCAAGGAAGCCAGGGACTAAGATTTCTAAGAGAAAGGAATTGTGTAGAATTGTGTTTGTAGACATGTTTTCCACTTCAAACCAGTCTCCAAATTCTTAAGTTTGGCAGAGCCAACATAAAGCACCTTAGACACAGACATATTTGGATTTGAATTATCATTACTTATTTATTTTAGTAACCTCAGATTGCTGTGGTGTTAAACTGTGGGATTCAAGACCTGCCAAAGGGAAGATGTCCTGCTAAAAACCCCAGATATCCATCAAAGAGAGCTTAATGAGAGGAAAAACATAATATATAATATTCTTTCAGTAATGCAAATCTGACAATGTGTTATTAATTCAACTCATTTTCTATTTGAACTGAGACGATTTATCCATTTAGTTTCCATCCTGAGGGTAAGGGAATTCCTTTTAAAAAGGAGATGGTAGGGTGGGCTTAGTGTAATCCCAGTGTCTCCAGGGTCTGATCCAGGAGGATACCTGTTCCAGGCCAGAGGCAACCTGTGTAACTTAGCAAGACTCTGACTCATAAATAAATAAATAAATAAATAAATAATAAATAAATAAGTAAGTAAGTAAGTAAACGGGCTGGGTGTGCAACCTGGTGGTAGAGCACTTGAAAAGTAATGTGTGAAGCCCTGGGTTCATCTGCCACATACCACACACACGCAAACACATACACACACACAAACACACAAACACACACAAAGGAGATGATGGTATCCAGAGCCTTGAAGATACTTTAAATTTTAAAATTTATTTTGCAGTCAAAGAGTAAAGTGTCAGTAAGAAATATTATGAAGAATAGTTAAAAGAATATTCTTCCTTAAGTATAAAGCAACAGAAAGGTTGATAGTTATACTAAAATTTTATCCTCAAATTTATAATTAGACATGAATGGGAAAGTAGCTGTATCTACATCTCAAGTATAAAAATACATAACATTATATTTAAAACAAATAACAGACAAACAAATGTAATAACAGAAACTGACAAAGCCGAAAATGGAAGTCCAATAAAGAGCATAAATCATGAAAAAAGATTTTTTTTTTTTTGGTCCTGGCAATTGAACCCAGGTCCTCAGTACATGCTAAATAAGTGCTCTAGCAACTGAGCTAAATTCCTATCCCTCCTCAAAAATAGTTCTTTGAATACTATTAGTACTTACAGAAAATTCTGATATTAGCAATGGAAAGGTGATATCATTCAGTTCTTCCAATTATAAAACAGATAATAAAGGATGTTATAAATAATTTATGCCAAGATATAGAAAACCCAGAGTCTTATATTTCTTTAGAAATATGAATCTGAAATAAAATCCTACCACAAAAAAATTCTCCATATATCTTTATGAGTAAATTTCTCAAAATATTTAGGGAAAAAAATAACACAAATTGTTCCAAAGAAAGCAAAAGGGAGAATATATTCTAAACTCATTAAATAAAGCCTGAATAAATTTGTTGCCAAAACTTTACTAAAACAATAGGAAAAGGAAATTATACAATCCCTATTATAATGACACATGAAATTTTTAAAAAACTAAAAAAAAATTAAAATTGGAACCCACAGATATTAAAAAGAATAATACATTATGCCTAAACTGGAATTATACTAACAATGAAAGGCTGGTTTAATATGTGGAAATCACTGAAAGTAATTTACAACTTAATAAAGTAGAAAATTAGATGATAGTTTCATAAATGCAAAATATGTTTCATAATACTCAAAACAATTTTATGCTAGAAATTCTTGCCCAAGGTGGAATATTAGTAATTTTTATTTTGTTAAAGAATATCTTTAACCATTATATAGGAAATATGATATTTTATGACAAAATAAAAAAGTTGGCCAGGCTCAGTCGCCTATAATCACAGTGACTCAAGAGGCAGAAGCAAGAAGATCATGAATTTGAGGCCAGAGGCAGCCTGTGTAACTTAGCAAGAACATGACTCGATGAAAAATAAAAAATGTGCTAAGAGTACAGCCCAGTGGTAGACCACTTACAAAGTATGTGAGACTCTGGGTTCAATTCCAAAGTATTAAAAAATAATAAAATAAAATAAAATACTAAACTTTTTCACTTTGAAATTGGCAATGAGACAGGATGATCATTACTAGTTTTTCTTTTTTTCTTCTTCTTCTTCTTCTTCTTTTTTTTTTTTTTTTTTTCAGTACTAGGGTTAGAACCCAGGGCCTTGCACTTGCATGCTTTGCAAGTGCTGGACCAGTGAGCTGCACCACCAGCCCATTTTTTTTTTTAACTTTTTGAGACTGGGTCTCACTAAGTTACGCAGACTGCCTCTGGTCTCCAACTTGCAATCCTCCTACTTCTGCCTCCCAAATCGATGGGATTACAGGTATGCACCACCACACCCAGCTAACTGCCTCTATTTTTTTTTTTTTTTTTTTTGCACAATTGTATACTCAACATCTAAAATAATGTATGGACTACTTATTGGAAATCAGAAGCAAATTTACAAAACTGTATACAATACTGAATAAAAGTGTATATAATACTGTACACAATCCAGTATACAAGTGTATGCAACTGTATACAATCCTGTATACAACTGTATACAAAATTGTATACAATACTGTATGTATTTCAGTCAGATTTTTATATGCTGGCAACAGACAATTAAAGAAAAAAAAAAAAGCTTAAAAGATAACTCAGAATCTCCCTGTAAGGTATCTTACACACATTGGCCTCCTAGACTTTCCCTTCAAATCTGGATAAAATCCTCCAATGACCAAATAATTCTTGCATTGTACATGCCTGCAAAACAAGCATCATGAGTATGATGCCATAGAATCCTGTTGGCTTCCGCAGCAGCCAAGCCCTCTTAGACCACAGCTGTGGCAGCCTCTGATTACTTGGATGACTCGACATAGTGAAAAAATAAGTCCTGAGTAAACTATTTCCTCGGCATTCCTGTTCAAGTAGGGTGCCCCTTTGTCACTCTCTTCTCAAGGAAAAATCTTTCAAATGATTTCTCACTTTTACATCTGTGAGTATGTGATGGGTGGGGTCTTGCTGATTCCTGAGATGTTCTCATGGAACCTTCCTCTGTTCCAGTGAAAAGTACAAAGCTTCTTTTTAGTGGTACTAAATGCTTTTACACCCATTCCTTATCTGCCACACTCTCCTTTTCTGTCCAAACTGCCAGGTCTTCTCTGATTTTTGCTCTTAATTTTCACTATCCCCCAAGTACTTGTCAGCTTGTCATGCTGTGTGGGCTTGCATGTGGCTGTGATGCTGAAAGCTATGCTACTAGTATTTCAAATACCAGCAACATCACCCATGGTGGACTGATTTCAGCTGTACTTCCAGACTAAGACAGGTTAGGAAGAAGGACCAGGAAGCCCATTCCTCAAACAATTAGCCATTGATAGCCCTATGAATCCCAGAGAAGCACTTTCAAACAGGGTGCAGGAAAATGAGTCCCCCAAGCTGTAAGGGATTAAAGAAATGACTGGGGAAGAGTTGCTCCTAAAAGTAGAATCAGCCTTAATGAAGAGAATGAAGTAAAGCTCGTGGGACTTCCTTTTGCTGATATTACATGAGTGAAAATGAGAAGAAACAATGGCCACAACGATGGGCTCTGATAACAACAAAAATCATGTACATAGCACAATGTTGGGTAGTGTTTCATGTTGTTTTACATAGGGTCACTAGGAGTTGAACTCAACTCCAGGGCACTTAACAAACAAACAAAAACACAAACAATTTTCACCATAAGTTTGGCTAAAAGCAGACAACAATACCAGTACCACAGTCTGAATGCTGTGTTGCCTTGAAATTTTTTCCATCAGATTCATTTGTCCATTACTTCACAAGTGAACATCGCACAAAGCTTCAGGGAAGCCCGGTGTGGTGTTCCACACATTTAATCCAGCATCTCAGGAGACAGAGGTAGGAAGATTGTGAGTTCAAGGCCAGAGGCAGCCTGTGTAATTTAATGAGGTCTTAACACAAAATAAAAAATTATAAAAAATGGCCTTGGGGGGTCACCCAGTAGAGCACTTGCAAGCTATGAAGCTATGTATGAGGCCTTGGATTCAACCCCTAAGCAAGACAAAAAAAAAAAAAAAAAAAACTAATGAAAATAAAATAATAAATAAATTAATTAATAAATTCAGGGAATGGACAAAATGTAGAAAAGCTCTTTGCACAATGTAACACAAGTAGTCTCTAGACCAATTCATCATAGCTTCCTCATTCCCATCTGAAACCTCATGAGCAAGTCTTTACTGTCCTCCTTCCTATCTGCTTTCTGATCTTCTGACAGAATTATCCATTGATCTCCACTTGTAGGATTCTTGGCTTTCTCTAGCCTGCATTTCCAAACTTTTTCAAATTCCTCTTGCAAGTCAGTTCCCAAAACTTCTAAACCATGTTTGCATTAATAGTCATAGCAATTTATTTGTACCAATAGTCTGTGTTAGTCATTTCATTGCTGTGACAAAACACCTGAGATAAACACCTTATGAGAGAATAGTTTTATCTTTGCAGTTTCAGAGGTTTCAGTCCATAATCACTTGGTTCCATTCTTTTGATCTAAAGTGAAGCAGAACACCATGATGGTAGGAGCAAGTGACAGAATACTGCTCACTTCCTGGTAGCTGAGAAGGAGAAAGAATGGGAGAAGGATCTGGTGATAAGATAGGCCTTTCAATGTCATGTTCCCAGGGTCCCACATCTTTGAACTAGGCCTCATCTCCTATGTCTCCTTCACCTTCCAACAATGCTATCAGATTATAGTTCTACCCATGGATTAACCCATTAAGGATTTCAGATCCCTCATGATCAAATCACTTTGAAAAAGTTGGCAATGGAGGCTTTATAACAACAGCCTTCATGGGACATTCAGACTCACCATCACATTACCTTTTACAACAGCAGCAATAATATCAGTGACTTGCCATATAACCTAAAGACGAATACACAAGAATACCAGAAAACATACCTAATATATCTGATAAATATTAAAAATTCTCAATAAGTGAAGCAAAGTATTAAATTTATAAGTTTGAAATAAGCCAATCAGTGGCCTTGCCTATTCTCCATGGCCCCAAGAAACTTCTGGCAGTCCAACATGAGTGGCTTTGCCAAAAATTCCCCCTGGGAAACATGTGGCTAGGCGGCTCTGCCTGTCCTCTTACAGCCACAAGAACAGCTGCACTATGGTCCTGGGAAACTTGGCATGCCAAGCCTTTGAGAACCTGGCACGTGACCGCTGTCATCCTTCTGTGGCTCCAGAAAGCAGCTATGTAGCTTGTCCTGAGCAAGTTGAGCCCCTGACGCTCTGCAAAAGCACATGTAGGACCCTCAAACTACGAAGAGTAACCCGACTGGGTAATGCAGTGTAGCTTAGGCCTAGGTGGAGCTCATGTATGGACAGGTGCCCCTATGCTAACAGACACATGGCACCAAGCCTGCCTTGGCCTGCTGGATCAATGACAATCTGTGTCACATTATCTAAAATGCCAGCCATGATTTGTTTGTATAAGTCTGCCAGAAAAACCCTGTTCCCATATAACCCATGAGAAATGATAAGTGCCCTGAGCTCACAACTGGGTGTAATGTACCCACAATGCTCATTGAATCCATTCTGCCTAAGTGTGCTGCCTTTCAACAATCCCATAGCACCCTGCTGTGCAGGACACTGGGGCACAAACAGGCATTACTGATACTGATGACAGCTTCAAATGCAAGATGGACATTAGGTTACTGCACCCAACTGAAATCATGTACAAGGGTACTGACAACTGCCATCCTAGGACACTTCTCTAAGAGAAGACTGTTTTATTGCAAAAATTGCCCTATACAATTGGTAGAGGCAACTGATCTGCTGTGTATAGATATCATGGTCACAAGAAGTATGACTAAGCAAGTTAACATGACAAAATCATGCATTAGCAACAGAACTTGAAGAAAATCAAATCAATGAGTTGCTAGAAAAGGAATTCTAAATAATGTTTTTGTTTGGTTGATTGTTTCTGTTGTTGGTGTAGTCATTTTGTAAGGAAACTCAATGAAATAAAAAAGAATACAGGCAGATAATTCATCAAAATTAGGAAATTTATTCATGTTCTGAATGAGAAATTCAGGAAGTGATAGATAGTATTAAAAAGAACCAAACTCAAAAGAAATCAGAATATTGAAGATACAATTGATAAAAATATATAATTATAGTTAAATCCTCAGCATTATACTTAATCAAGCAGAGAAAATAACTTCTGAGCTGGAAAATAACCTTCAAAATTATTCAGTCAGAGAAGAAAATTGTTTAAAAAATAAAAAGAACAAGGAAGGCATATGAGACTATGGAACACTAGTAAACAAACAAACAAACAAACAAACAAACAAAAGTTCATTGTGGATGTTCCAAAAGGCAAAGAGAAGACAAAAAGCATAGACAATCCATGCAACAAAATAATAGGAGAATATTTTCTGGATCTTGAGAAATATACAGACATTCAGGTCCAGGAAGCTCACATGACCCTTAATCAAACAAACAAAAAAAGATCTTTTTTGAGACATAGTATAATTAAACTTTCAAAAGTCTAAGATAGAAAGAGGGTTCTACAAATAACAAGATAAAACTATCAAGTTGTATAGAAGAGAGACTTTATTAGACCACTAGCAGACTTCTCCACAGAAGTGTTACAGGTTGAGAGAGAATGAGATGAATGATTCAAAATCCAGGAAGAAAAAGATAATGTCAGCCATGAGTATTATGTCCAGAAATCTATTTTCTGGAAGTGAAGGAAATAAATTCTTTCCACAATAAACAAACGGGAGGTAAATTTTCTCCATCTTACAACACGTTTTTAAGAAAGTCTGTCACTAGAAGTGAAGGGATAAAAACTCGTACCATGTAAACACAGAAATTGCAGAACTCATCAGTAGAACAGACACATAGACAATCAAGAGAAAAGGAAGATTGTCACAATAGAAAACTACCAACCCAACTGAACATTGTAATACATGTCTCTGATCCCAGCAACTCAGGAGGCTGAGGCAGGAGAATCACAAGTTCTAGGCTAGAGGCAGGCTGTGTAATTTAGCAAGACCCTGTCACAATAAAAAGTCAAAAAATGGACTGGAGATGTGGCTAAGTTTTAGAGTCATTTCAATGCAGGTATGAAGCCCTGGGTTCAGCCCCCTCAGTACCAGGAGAAGAAGGATAAAGGAAGGAAGGAAGAAGGAAGGAGGGAAGGAAGGAAGGAAAGAGAAAGAGAAAGAAAGAAAAGGAAAGATGGAAAAGAAGGAAAGAAAGATAGAAGAGGAAAGAAGGAAGGAAGGAGTAAATCGTGTGATTATAGATTGGTAGAATCAATACTGTTAAAATGCACATAGTCACAAAGTGATTTACAGATTTAGTGCATTCCCTATCAAAGAACCAATGACATTTTTCAGAGAAAAAAAAAACCAATCTAAATATCTTAAGAAAACATAAAGACCATGACTATCCAAAGCACGCTTGAAGCTGTGAGGAAAAAATACAAAGGTACAAAGTTGGAGCTATCACAATACCTACTTTCAAAACATATTACAAAGCTGAAGTAACACAGAGAACATAGTATTGACAACAAACAGCAATGAAAACCAGACACATAGGCCAATGGAATAAAATAGAGAACTTAGAAATATAACTGATTTTTCATAAGGATATCTAAAACATACATTGGGGAGAGGACAGTTGCTTTAATAAATGGTGCTGGGAAAACTGTATATACATATAAACAGAAAGGAAACTAGACCAGTATCTCTCAGTATATAAAAATCAATTCAAATTTGATCAAAGACCTAAGTATAAGATCTGAAATTGTGAAAATAATAGGAAAAAAACATAAGAAATGAGCTAAGACATCTGTGTTAGCAAATTATTTTTGAATAAGACCAAAAGCACAAAGAAAGAAAAAATAGACAAATGGGTATATATTGAAGAAACTTCTTCACAGCATAGCAAAGCAAACAGTCCACAGAGTGTACAGAAAACCTGAAGAATGATATAAATATTTGCAAATTATTTATCCAAAAAGAATTGATATGTAAAATGTACATGAACACAAAACCCTTAAGACGTAAAATATGATAAAAGAAATAATCAAATTAAAAAGTGAGAAAATTATTTAAATTGATGTTTCCCCAACAAAGATATACAAATGGCCAGGAAATACATGAGAAATGTTCAACATTATTTATCAGGGAAATTCAAATGAAAACCATAATGAGATACCATCTCACCCCAGTTAGAATCACTGTAATCAAAATGACAAAAAATAAATATTGCAAAGGGTGTACTAAACAAGTTATTTTTGTACATTGCTTTTGTGAGTGTAAGTTATTACCATTGTAGGTAAGAGTGTGAAGGTTCTTCAAATAAATAAAACTAGAATGACCATAAGATCTAGCTATCTCTCTATTGGGCATACAGACAATGGAAATAAAATCAGTATACCAAAGGAATGCTTACACTTCTACATTTATTGCAGCACTATTAAAAATATCAAGATATGGAAATAGCTGCCTGTTCACATACAAATGGATCTAGAAAACATGGTAAATATACACAATGGAATATTGTGCAGCTGTAAAAAAAAAGAAATCCTATCATTTGCAGCAACATGGATAAAATTTTAGGAGATCATTTCAAGTGAAATAAGCTAGGCACAGAGAGACAAATGCTGCATATTACTGCTTACATATGGAAGCTAAAAATGTTGATTTTATAGACGTGGAGAGAATATTTCCTAAAATTCAGAAATGCAGTGGGCAGAAAGGGAGTAGGGAGGTTGGATAGTAGTTACGAAACTACAATTAGATAGAAGTGATAAGTTCTACAGAACAGTAGGGTTACTATAGTTCACAAAAATTTATTATATCTTTTTTAAGTAACTAGAAAGGACAAATGTGGTTGTGTGTGTCTATAATCCCAATGACTTGCGAGGCAAAGGCAGGAGGATCACAGCTTTGAGGCCAAGGACAGGTTACATAACTTATTGAAACACTATATCACCATAAAAAATAATAAAAAAAAGGACTGGGGGTGTAGCTAAGTGGGACAGCACATGCAAAAAACATGTGTGAAGCCCTGGGTTTAGCCCCTAGTACAAAAAAAAATAAGAAAAAGAAATGAAAAAGAAAAATCTCCAACCAAACATACAAAAATACCCAATAACGAGGAAAGTTCAAAAGTTCTCAACAGAAAGAAATGGTAAATGATTGAGACAGAAATGTTAATTACTGATTTGATCATTTCATTGTATACATATATCAGCTTATCACACTGTATCACACAAATATGTATTTTTTATATATCAACAAAACATGTCTTGAAAAAAGCCAATAAAAAGGACAATCCATACAAAAAATATAATCATGATAATATTTAAGATCATATTAAAAATTATATGACATTGTTGCATGGAGAGAAAATTCCAGAAACATTCAAACTTATTCAGTAGTTGATTCAGGACAATAACATCATTTATGTCAGAAAGGCTATGATAGACTTTTCCAAATAGGTTTGGATCAATTTGTTACCCATATTGAATATGGAAATATTAAATCCAAATGGATTAAAAATGTAAATGTGAAAGGTAGAACGTTATAATTCTAAATATAAATGTCAGACTATATTCATAACATTGAAGTAAGCAATTTTTAAAATAAGACATATAAGGAATTATACCAAAGGGTAAGATGGTTAAATTGGATGCCATTAAAATTAAAGATACTAAATGCAGTGTCACATGCCTGTAATCCCAGTGATTCAGTAGAATGAGGAAGGAGAAGTCACAAGTTTGAGGCCAGAAGCAGTCTGCATAACTTAATGATTGCTTATCTCAAAATAAAAAGTGAAAAACAGGGCTAGGGGTGCAGCTCAGTTGTAGAATACTTGCAAAGTATGCATGAGGTCCTTGGTTCCGCACTCAGTACTGCAAGATCTAGTAAATGAAATTAAGTTTAAAATGTTTATCAAAGGGCACCAACAGGGAATTGGAAACAAAAGACAAAATCAAAGAAGATATATCTTCTGATAAATTATTCTTCAATGAAATATACAAAGAATTCTGAAATTCAATAAGACAAAAGACAGCCAACCTAAAATAAAATGAACAAAATACATGTATAGTATTTTTAAAAAAGGTAATACTTTTGTCAATAAACTCATAACAACTGCTCACCTTTCTTTATAAGCATAAAAATAAAAGTCACAATTACAATTAAATGTAACTACTCTCATTAGAACATTTTGAGGAATTGAATATTGGCAAAGATAAATACAACTGAAACTTGTGGACTGGTAGTTTGTCAATTTGAGTGTCTTAGATTTTAGATTTTATTCATTTTTTGAAACTGAGTTTACAAAGTTGAATGGTCATTAGAATGTGAATATGTCATATATATATATATATATATATATATATATATATACACATAAATGTTAGCATATGTGTTTATGTGTGTATACCTTTCCCAGGTGATATTCATTGAAGTGCTTTTGACATACTCAATTGATTCTTGTGGTAGCTATTTAGTAAAAATTCATCAAATTATTAAAGCAGGACTTCAGAAGTTTTCTTATTAGTTATCTACTAATTTCCTCTCCCACATGCCTGAAAGCTTGTTGTGCTGTGGTGGCTTGTCAGTTACTGTGATGATGAAAGCTATGCCACTTGAATCTTAGATACCAGCAAGACCACCCATGGTTGAAAGGTTGTAGCTGAGCTTTCAGACTACACAGACTAGGGAAAAGGACCTAGAATCCCACTCCTAAAACCATTAGCCATTGAAAAACCTATGAATAGCAGAGAAGCACTGTCAAAGAGAGTGCCCAGAAATGATCACCCAAGGCTCTAAAACATTCAAGAAACAACTGTGGAAGAATTTTCTCCTCAGAGTAGCTGTTGAACTTAATGACAGGAATGCAGTAGCTCCTCAGACCTTCCTTCTTTTGATGATGTGGCATGACTCAAAATAAGAAGAAATAGAGTGGATGCAACACTGGGCATAAACATAAAAAGATTTTCTGTATGGCACGGTGTTGGGTAGTGTTTTGTTCTATTGTACACAGGGTTGCTATGAGTTGTTTCCAACTCAATGGAACCCAACAATAACAACTAATTTCCAACAGTCTCCGTATCAATTTCCTCCAATCCAAGTTCCTTAAAACAACAGAAATTTGTTCTTACACACTCAGAAAGCTGACAATTTGTAATCAAGATGACAACGATATTGTTTCCTTCTACAGAATTTGAAGCAGAATCTCTTCCATGTCCCTTACCTTCTGGTCATAGTCAACAATGCTAGGAGTTCCATGACTTGTAGATGCATCATTGCAATATCTTACTAAATCTTCACGTCTTCTTTATCTCTATATCTTTGTTTATCTCTTCTTTTTTTTAAATAAAAACATGCTCATTGGCTAGGGATCCTTTATACAATAGAATACATTCATGCTTTATCATATCGGCAAAAATAAGATTTCCAAATAATGTCACAGTCTAAGGGGTTTGGTGGATATTATTTTCAGGAGGATAAAGGATAATATTCAACCTATTAGGGTTATGCTTCAATAAATTGATAATTATATAAACTACATACATTTGAATTATATTTAGTATATACTAATCATGTACTTAATACCTACTCTTGGACTTACATCAGTTTTAACTAAGTCTTTTTTATGGGACAATAAAATTGTGTATTGAATCCATTTCTATTGCTAGTAAATGCCATAAATCATCATATAGAGGCAATATTGAAAAAGGTAAAACATATATATATACTTTATAACAAAAGTATTTGCAACCTCAGGATAAATGGAGAAAAGACTGAGGTTGTCCAAGATTTTACTTTACTTAGTTCTACAATGAATACCCATGGAAGTAGCAGTCAGGAAATCAAAAGACGCACTACAATGGGAAAAGCTCTTGAAAAAATATCTCTTTAAAGTGTTGAAAAGCAAAGATATCACATTGAAGATGAAGATGGAACTGACTCATGCCATGGTGTTTTCAGTCGCATTATATAATTGTGAAAGCCAGACATTGAATAGGGAGACAAGAGAAGAAATGATGCTTTTGAATTGTGGTAGTGGAGACAATTATTAAATATACCATGGATTGCCAAAAGAAGCAACAGATCCATCCTTGAAGGAATGCAACTTGAGTGCTGCTTGGAAGCAAGGCTGTCTAGACTGTGTCTTACATATTTTGGACGTGTTTTCAGGAAGGACCAATCCCTGAAGAAGGACATCATGTTTGGGAGACTCGTGGGTCTATGAAAGAAAAGGAGACCCTTAACTAGATGGATTGACACAGCGGCTGCCACAGTAGGCTTGAACAGAAAAAAAAATGGGATGCCTGGACCAGTGTAGGGAAGAGATTCATTTTATTGTTCATAGGGTTGCTATGAGTTTGACCTGACTCAACTGCACCCAAAAATAGCAACACATTTTCATTAAATGTGCTACAGGTTGATTATTTTCCTTTGCCTCTGATAGAATAGATTTCAAATTTAAATTTGACAAAATAGCGAAAAAACAAAACTTATTTCAAGTAACCTTATTTACTTTAAGAAACCCCATTTCTACACTTAAAATATGGCCCTAGGATTAATTACAATTCTATTTTAAATAATTATATACATTGATATTATGAAATTTAACATGATAATGTTGGAGTTTAAAAGCCAAAAACCTTTCTTACATTGTTACATAATTAAAAATTTACGCCAGTACATATTAAAGATATTAATCACATAAAAGTACAATTGCATCTTTCTTACTTATAAAATTGATATTTTTAATATTGGAAAGACAGTTTCAGGTTTAGTCCTCAAATTTTCCATGTAACATTTTTTTCTTATTTTACATGCAATATGCTCATCATAGTTTTCTATGTGGTACATTAGAATAAAGAATTCTGTCTTTATTTAATCCTTACAACATTTTAAAGTAAATCTCAATTTCCAAATTAAGGAGTATTTTAGCATTGCTTGTTTATATGCATACCAAAATATCTTATCTTGGTTTATGATGTTCTTCCTAAGCTCTAGAGATATGAATGCTAATTTCATCTTTGTTACATTCTTGGATAATCTGTTCTGAGGCTTTGTGTATTGCTGACATATAATGTTCAGATTTTATTTTTCCTTAGTGGAGTCTGTTGTTTAGTCTTCCTAGCACTAAAGCTTGTTATCGTTTATCCTGTTCATTCAGCTGCAAGGTTCAATCCCTGCCCATCATGCTCTCTAATACCCAATGTCTGTACTTTCTTACTTTTTTGTTTAGTTTAGTTTTTGTTTATTCACATAAGCTCTTTTTCCCCTTTGGGAAAATCATAGTTGTTCTTATGGTAAGAACCATTTATTCTTTCATTTCCAAAACAAAATGTAGCCTAGCATTTATTATACATACTGAAAAAGAATGTCATGGTCTCTGTCAGTAATAATATATTTAAAATGTGAAATTAATTAGAGAAAACATTGGAAAACAAGTTAGGCAGAATAGAAGTATAAAAAAAAATAAGTAATATCAGGGTAACCAGCATAAAAATGATGCTTATAAACAAAACAGAACATTAATCTTTCAAATAGCCTAGGAGAAGCACTAAATATAGACAATCTCAGAAAATCTATATCCCTAGTATTATGAGGATTAGTTAATAAAAATATATGAAACAGGACTGTATATATAATTGACCAAAAATGTATGGTTTAACAAGAATATTTGAGAAGACAGCATGCTTCAAATAGAAAAAAAATTTCCATTTTTCACCATCTATAGTCATGAGCTACATGACATTTCAGAAAACAAAAGCTTATCCAGTAGTGGTCCCATAAGATTACAATAGAACTAAAAATTTCCTTTCGCTTAGTGATATTATAGTCATTGTAACATCACAGTACAACACACTGTCTGTGGTGATGCTAATATAAACCTGTTGTTGTTCTTGTTGTTAGGTGCTGTCGAGTCGGTATCCGACTCATAGCAACCCTCATAGGGTTTTCAATGGCTGTTTCAGGATTGCAGTGGGAGTGGATTGCCAAGGCCCTTCTCCCATTTTTGCGGTGCTGGGAATTGAACTCAGGACCTCAGAGACTGCAGCGCAGCGCTATACCCACTGAGCTAAATCCCAGCCCATTATATAAACCTGTAATGTTTGAAATAATTCTAGAACAATAAAGAGCTAGTCACATTTTTGTCCATTGTGATGCCAGTTGCATAAAAATATAGCACACATAATTATGCACAAGTCATAACACTTGATAATGGTAATAAATATCTCTGTTACTGGCTAGTATATTTACTATACTATATTGTAGAGTTTACTACTTATAAAAATATTTCCTCTAGAACAGTATACTATGGTGCACTGGCTACAGTTCATGTATGTTCTACTTACTGGATCTCATGACTCTGTTATTTACTCTTATACTTGATTTAATCTCATGTTGTTTTGTTTACTATGGCTCTAGGAGCAATTGTTGTTAGATGCTCTTGAGTTGGGTCCCACTCCTAACAATCCTATGTACAACAGAACAAAACACTCCCTGACACTGTGCCATGCCCAGCACTATGTCAGTGCTGTTCTTCTTTTTCATAGGGTTTTCAATAGCTGCTTTTTGAGAGACTGTTTTGGGGATGGACTGCCACATCCTTCTCGCAAGCCAAAAGGATCCAGTATTCCCAAGTAGTCTCCCATTCAAGGACTTACTGGCCCAACCCTGATTAAATTCCAAGACCAGATGGGATTGGATGTCAAGGTCATATGACTATAGACCTAGAAGCAATAGGCAATACCATATGTAGCTATACCATAAATCCTAGGTGTGTTATAGAATACACTGTCCAGGTTTGTGTAAGTACACTCCACGATGTTTGTACAAGGATGAAATCATCTGATAAGAGATTTCCCAGAATGCATCCCTATTATTAAGTGATTCCTGACTGTATATGTAATGACAAGGAGTGTTAAAATTCAGTGTAAGGTACATGAAAGGTGTTGTTGTTGTTGTTGTTAGGTGCTGTCGAGTCGGACTCATAGCGACCCTTGTAGGGTTTTCAATGCCTTGGGAGTGGGTTGCCACGTCCTTCTCCCCTGAAAGGTATAGATGTCCTTTTCCATATCACCTTGTCACTCACCATCCCATGAATTCAGAAGTTTTGCTATTGCAAACATCTGATGACTTTCCTGTAAGCACTAGAAATCAGTCAAGAAACATTGAGTATTAAGGTGCTGAAGGAGCAGTCCTCATCCAATGGCATATGGTATATGAGAAAAATGAGTACAGCTTCCTTTTCTCATGGACAAGACAACTTGTATGTACATTCTACACTTGTTGTTGTTGTTAGGTGCCGTCGAGTCCGACTCATAGTGACCCTCATAGGGTTTTCAATGGCTACCAAAACTCCACATACTATAAAAATCAGCTTTAGCTGAAGATTATTAGAAATTGTAATGCCCCGTCCTAGAACTATTAAGTAAAAATCTGTGATAGACATGCTTTAGAAACTGTTTAAGCTAAATCTTCAGGTGGTTCTTATACATACTAAAATTTGAGAAGCATTATTTTATAACACTTGTTAGAAAACCTTTCTAAATGATCATGTTTCCTATAGTGGCTGGGCCAAATTTCCACATATTTAAGTTGTTAGAGCAACACAAATTAATTATCTTAAAACGTAAGAGATCAGAAATGCAACAACCTTCTCACTAGGCTGAAGTCAAGCTGTCAATAGGACTGGTTGCTCTAAGGGAGAGAATCTCTTAATATCTTTAACAAACTCTAGACATTACCTGTGGTTCTTGACCTGTGGTCTTTCTCCATCTTGGAAGGTAACAGTAGAGTAGAAACATCTACTTCGTAGACTCTATTTCTTTGTTCACATTGTCTTCCTCTGTCTGACTTTCCTGAATCCCCATGGCAGGGACCCTTTTGACCACATTGGGCAGGCAGGATAATTTAGGATTATGTCCCATTTTAATATGCTTAAATTCACCACATCTATAAAATGTTTTTGGCCTTGCAAGATAACATACTCCAATTTCTGGAGATTAGAATATCAATCTCTTTGGAAGGGGATTTTTCAGCCTGCCATAGGCCAGATAGTAAATATTTTTAGCCACTATCTTTCAAGAGGCAAAATCGAAATTGTTATGCTGGCAACTTATATATTAAGAGAAAAAATGTCTGCTTTGCTTTCCCTCTTTGGGATAGGCCATCACGGGTGTTAGACCTGCTTTTTCCTAGCTGGAGATATTTCCACAGGTACCACAACTGCCCTGAGGAGGATACCTGATAGTGGGAAGCACTGGCTCCCTTTCTACCCATCATTTTCATTCTCTGCCACAGGTATATGTGGCTCTTTACACTCCTTTATCTCTTCTTAAGGTTTTCAAATTCAGTTTGGCCAACTAGACAGAGATGAGGTAATTTTCTGAGTCCCCAACTACCATTTCAACAAATTCCAATGTAGGTATTGAGAAGTTTCCAATGGAAGAGTTATCAATCTGAAGATCCCAACCAATATCAGTCTTGTGCAGCAGTAAGGTGTAGCCCTCGGATAAAGAGGGAACTGTCAGGAGAAACGGCCAAAAGGGAGTGCTGTGATTCACTTTCCTTCACTCACAGTGCTAGACTTCTAGAATGATGCTCACTGTCCACAGGGGCAAAAAAACAGATGGTGTGTCAAATTTGACTAAAGGGCTACTATTTGCTGATCTATGTTCTATTATGTCTGATAGGTCAATGTTGGTAATGAATATCATCATTATAGTAAGTCAGCCATGCATTTGGAAGAAGCTACATGAAAGGAAAGGAAGTGAAAAGATTTGATCATAGTATTGTCTTCTATGTCTTTTTTTTTTTTTTTTTTTTTTTGAGACAGAGTATTGCTAAATTACGAAGACTACGTCTGGTCTCGAACTTGCAATCCTCCTGCCTCCACCTCCCGAGTCACTAGGATTACCAGTGTGTTCCACCACACCCACCTCTTCTATTTACTTTCTTAAGTTTCCTATCACATAACTTCCCTTGCTCCACTAATGCTTCCTCAAAAAATTTACTAAATGAGCTAATTGGACTTAAATCCATTCTTTAGGAGCACTACTCAGACAGTACCAGTAGACCATATTGTGCCCAAAGATTATAGAAGAGTTTATGGAAGTCAATTCTACTTTTCAAATACATACCAATTATACTTTGATTTCTCATGTAATAGGAGGATTTTAGTAGAAAGGTATGAAGTGTGAACAAAAATTATGGCGAATGTTTAAAGAAAAATTATTATAGTAAAGGATGGATTGCTTAGAATATATATTTTGCATCATTCTTACTGCTTTCTGAAGCAGTTCTGGAAGTCATCTTTTGTGAGTGGTTAAGTATTTTCTTAAATTTAAACTTTCACTATATTTTCTCATCACACCTTGTATGTGTTTTTCTTTTTCAAATATGAATATATTTTCACTTGTTTTTTCATGTTTATTGTCATGATACAGTACATAGATAGAAGAATATGTGAATATGAATGATACAAAAACCCACAGAGGTTCTCTACATGGAGTAGAGAATAGAGGAAAAATTACCTTGGAATATAAGAGAATTAAAGATGACAAAAGGCCACCCTATGTTGCAATATATTGCTCAGACCTGTAATGTGTTAAAATAATTCTAGAAGAATTTAGTCACATTTTTGCACTCTTACCAGGGCATTTTCTGAATCCATTACTAGCCAGTGTTCTGCAGAAGATGTGAATAGTATTTATTTCTCTAGTATATACTCAAAATACAAGTTTGAAGTCAGAAAAACTGCTTTCCATGAGATGAAAGGAGGGACTTTTTAAATACCTTCATTTGTATGAAAAAGTATTTGTCCTTTCCTAGGGCAAATTAAGAACACTGTATTCACACATGGAATATTCAGTAAGAAGATACATATATTTCAGTTATGGTTGAATCTATTTTGGTTAGCATATGAAATCTAAATTTTTAGTATAACACCAAAGAATACTGTTTTCTCACAAATATGTGGCTAATGCAAGAAGAACTCACATTTTACAAGTTTTAACTAATCAAGCTAACAGGTTTTATAACATATCTTCTTCTAATATGATAATTAGGAAGAGGCATTTCATGTAGTGCAATTGTCACCAGCTCGATTCCAATTCAACTATAATAACATTAGGGAGTAACAGGGCATGGAAATGAACTCTGTAAACTGGCAGCATAAAAAAAAAAGATTTTGTATCTACACTCTACTTAGAAATTGATCGCTACTGTCTTAGTGACTTAGTGACTCTGTGATTACTCAATTTCTCTGATAAAATAAACTTAATTATTAAAATAATTCAAACTTAAAATGAAAAAGCCAGATCTATATAGAATCTATTAAAGTCTGAGGAATGTAAATTGTAATTCATGCTTCATTTGTCCATGCCCCCCACAAACACAATGTAAACAAATGAATCAAACCTTGTTGTCAATTAATAGTAACTTGTATGTGAACCAAATTATCAGTTCATTCATCTTAAGATATTTTCTTTTGAGATTTTTAGTATACTTTATTGCATACAGGTTTAGATAAAGACATAGATTTAGACAGAAATCTACAAATGAAGGGAGTTTTATAAAGATAAAGATATAGTTATCTAAGTAAATATGTTTACTGATTATAATATCCTTTAAACACCTGCAATGATGCAATTGGCAAACTGGTAT